>NW_019060515.1:298116-321245 GCF_000696155.1 Zootermopsis nevadensis | reverse complement strand
GGAATGCATTCACTGTGTGGAAGCAGATTGACTTCCTACAAAACTGCACAAGTCAGTTTTGCCAACTGCATGCACATAAGCAGAGATGGTTTGGCATTATCATATACGAATATGTGCACCTATATAGTGCATTAGCTTGTAGAGCAAGCTTTTTTTGTTTATGGTGTAGTTCTGACTTGTAAACTGTTCCCCACCACCTTGAGTATGGTGTGATGTCTGGAGGACTGCAGACAGACCACCAGAACTAAATGCATTGTAGATTGCACTCTTTCTTCTCCCTCTAACCACTTATCATGCTGATTAGGTCTATTTTCATATCATTTTAAATGTTACAATGAAATATATAACACAGGAACACAGAATGTATGGCCAAAAGGTCTCATGTCACAAAGAAGAATTAAACACCCATTCAGTTTTCACCGTCTACAACTGCCAGACATACGACTTGCTGTTTTCTTGTTGTTTGATTACTTGAAGGTAACACAATGAAAATATTACTACAAATTAAAGTACCACAAGCCCGCTGATCATGCTGGAATTTATGTAAAATTATGGCCAGAAAATATGAAGCATTTGGTAAAACAGGCAAAGACAGAAATATGATATTAAGTAAATATGGGTTCAGAACAGGGTTCAGTGGCAGGCTTTTATAAACCATTGGGTTCAACAAAAGGCAGGAAACATTTTCACTAGCTGACTAGTGGCTTCTCAAAAACTACGCTCCATGAAGTTAGTTAATGATCACAACACAGACATTAAACAAATGATACTAACTTTACACAAAATTGAGCAGCTGCATGCAAATCAAATAATAAAAGAATTTAAATTATGAAAGAAAAAGGTGAATGCAGACATTACAAACACACCATCTCATCTGCATTAAAATATTAAGTTTACATTACAGGCTAGCACGCCTAAATGCTGTCCAGTGTGATCAAATTCACACTCCCTAAATTTCTGTTTGTTTTTGTTTTTTCATATATTCAAGCTTACAAGACATGATTTACTGGTACTGGTATGTAATATTCAAGCTTACAAGACATGATTTACTGATACTGGTACGTAACAACTTTTTCTGGCAAACAAAGGTATAAAATTATTTAATTCTGAGATAATTTCAGTGTGCATACTCATATATCATAATGAATTCTTCTTGGGCTACTAGCCGAGTAAGGTGGTTTAATGAAAAATGTTTCCTTCATTAAACCACTTTACATGGCTGGTAGCCCGAGAATAGTTCATTATACTTAGTCGCCACAAAAGCTTCAGATCATACTCATATATTGTTTTACATTGCAACAGAACAATTACGCATGGTGGGTACAGAATAGGTGAACACTTTATTAAAATTCAATTGTGTTAAATGTGTGTATTCATAAATTAAACTGACTTACTAAATACAAAGTTTGCTGGAGACTGCCTTTCTTTAAACAGTGAAAAATCATGTTCCTGATGTTCACTGCATTGAGATTCTACGTGCATTATATAAAGTTCTCTTCAGAGTATCAGATAATTTTATATTTCTTTTCTGCAAAGTAAGACAAGATAGGGACAGGAGGTTAAAAGTGACAAAAGGTTGAGAATAGTGGCTTAAAGAATTGCATATACATAAAAAATTAGTAATAAAATTCATTAAAAATACTACAGTTAAAAATGAAAGTGTCTTGCATGAAAAAGCACAGAACAATAATTCGTAGCAAAATATACACTAAGTAAAATCAAAGAACTTCCACTTTGTGTTTTAAAATTCATCATTTAGCAACAACACTGTAAGAACAGATACAACAAAATATATTACCACATGCATGGTAGAGGTGGACTGGTATCATAACACTATTTCTCTAGCAAATACTGAAACAAAAAAGTCAGCAAACTACCAAATGGTACTGCGTTAACTGAATATAAGAGACATTAACATTGCTGTTAAACTGCCATTCAGTACAAAAATTTCAGTATTACATATTATACTGATTAACAGTCATGTTTGCCATGTTTCATGGCCAGAACCACTAAATGGATTTTAATGAAATTTAGTATTGAGGGTTAACAATAAAAGTTCTCATAAAATGTCTTTTGGTTTATGTCAGTCAAATAAAATCCCCACTCTTTGCTCGATTTCCTCAAGAACAACTCAACATATATTGTTTACATCTGTATTATATAAAAGTCAGTTGTTTGTTCATTTGCTCAGCTGTTTCTTTATTTGCATTTTTTCAAACTGGGTTTCAAAGAGGAGATATTCAAATGGGCAGAGATGTCACAGAAAATGCTCTAGCACAAGACCCAACATGTAAGATGGCCAATACAAAAATTCTCCGTAATGAAGCTAGATAGCAAAATGTTGTGTATAATGCTTCAAAGCATAATTTTCAGTGAGGTTCTTTGGTTTCAGAAGACTTCTATATAACACGGAGTGGAAAAATTTCAATGAAATAAGTTCCGTGTGAGAAATATTGCATATTATTACATTGTGAAGTGTTGGAATAATTCTGTTTAATGTGAGTTTGTGAAGTTAATGAAGAAGGCAGTTTTTTACATTCAGATAATTGGTTTTAGCCATTTACTACTTAAATATGTAAAGTAATGTGATGGATAATGCATATTTTTACATTACAAAGAGTGTATATGATACTTATTACTGTAAGCATTTGAAGTTACTTAAGAAAGAAATGTGAAATATTCAGATAATTGGTTTTACACAAGGTAATATGATGTGATGTGTGAATTAAGAGGAGAGATACTGTAGCATGGAGAGGTAACAAAAACTGATGAGACTAAGAAGTGGGAGGAATGGCAGAAAGGGAAATGGAGTCTGTCTAAAAATTGCCCTTACGACAAGGAACGTGCAGTTCATTTCCATGAATCATTGCATATTTGTTCTTATAACTAGCCAACTGTGACTATTCTCTGTTTATGTCAAATAATGGTGAGAGATAAAAATGAACATGTGCGTCCTGTTGAGAATTATATCGATAATTAAATCTTAAGACCAACATGCTCACAAATTTTTTCAGCAGCATCCAAATTCACCTTCACCCTTAAATCTTAAGACCAACATGCTCACAATTTTTTTCAGCAGCATCCAGATTCACCTTCACCTAGCAAACAGCATATTTGAAACTCGTACAGAAAGTGGTATGATACCAGATCCATTGCCAAAAGGAACAGGCTTCAACCAAAGCACATGCTGACACCATGAAGTCTCCCAAGACATCCAAAAAGGGCTCAAATTAGGTGCAAAATATATTCAATTGGTCAATTACCCCCCTCCCCCCCAAAAAAACAATTCCTGCATAGCAGCTGTTCTTAAAGCCACAGAAATCCTGAAATTCAAACCAACACAGAATTATCAGCTGCACACCATCTTTCACGTACAGCTCCAGATTCAAGAATAATTTCTGTAATCAGCTTTTTATAAATATTTATGCATAGTTAAACTTCAGCTACTTTTATGAAGGATAAGCCTGGTATTATCTCATCACATTTGGAATACTATCACAGAAGCTACTATTTTTTTTATAACACAATTAACTTGGAGTATTTGTGAATGAGATTCTGGTGTCATCCTTTGAAGAACTAACTGAACAGCAAACAGTTTTCTGATTATTTAATGATGCTGTGTCAACTTTTGTGACTATCTGGTGGGTATATTCTAACCTATAAATAATAAAAAGTTTATAATGTAAAATTAAGGCACAATTATTGCACAAATAACCCTATCACCAGATACTTCTTTCTCTTCATGTTGCACTGTTTTCTTCAACATCCGTGGTAGAATCAGAAAATCCGTAAACTACTTTTATAGTTCCCAAATAATGAAAGGGTCTAAATCTCTGTTTATGTGTGGATATGTAGAGAAGACACAAACAGAGTTCATTTTTCCATGCATATTCAGTCGGTGTACAGAGAACATGAAAGGCAGCAGTCAGCTCGCTTTGTTAAATTTTCAGAATTCAGCACTCCAGGTCATCACAACATAAGGGAGTAAACTTCTGTGTACAAATGGAAAAGATATTCTCACAAGTTTCATGATGTCAAGACTTACACTGGAAATCACCCTCATTATCCAGAAAGCTGAAGTTTCAAGCAGACTGCTCAAAGGGGAAAGTGAGGCTCGAGATATTCTCCGATAGCGATGATATCAATTACTGCAAGTTCATTCCACAAATAATAAGACCATGTGCAATACCATTCTACACTGTCATCCACTGTACATGTCATATTTTGGGCTGAAAACTTGGCTACCCCCTTTCCCCCACAGCTCATCAGTCTCGTTTGATACATGAGCATCGAACAAGAGTGACCTCCATACTTTCCATACCTAGCACCAGTTGATTACTGCTCTCAAGAATGAAAGCCTTCTTGAAGTAAGAAGAAGTATCAGAGTTAAGAAGAAGAGGTCAGATGGTGACACTTATGGAGGTTGCCCCCCCCCCACCCAAAAGGGGAGAGAGAGAGAGAGAGAGAAAGCTTCCAGCAGTGGTATGACTGATGGCAGAAATATGTAACAGCACAAAGAAACTAAGTCAAAGGTGGCACAAAGTAAAACTTGACATGACGACAGGTTGAGTTCACACAGGCAAACACGCATGTTACAATATAACCTCCCAATTGAACCACCTTTATGGTTCACCATACAGTAGGATGAACAAACTGTGACAAAGCTGTCATACAGACGGAAAACTTGATCAAAACCATAAAGAAATTTTGAATCAAGACATACATGGGCCAAAATTCAGACACACATCACAGTTCTTAATGCTGGTCACAAAAAAATTAAACAATGCTTGAATAAACTGATGTTCTTATACCATACGCAGATTCTTCATATATGCAATCATTATGTAAATATTGATCATGTCTTGTGTTCTGTGCGACATCTCAGAAAGACTGAATAACTGGAGACATTCTTTTCGGAAATGGTATGATAATACTGCCTGTTATTAATTTCATCTCCTTCCAGAACCATCTCGAGACGTCAGCTTACTGTGCAATTCGACATGTTATAATTTGTGGTCAGAATTAAATTTTCAACTAGAAATCCTTCAGTGACAGAGAATGTTTTCAAAGAGATTGTATCTGCTACGGAAAACAATGTCATGGTTGAACACGACTGAATGTTTGGCTATAAGTCTGTAGACATTTTAAAACTGCTACTCCTTTAAGATACAAGACACTTCATGAGTAACACAAAATTTAGCTTCCTATGTAAAAATGTGTGTTAGTATAATGTTCACTAACGCTGAATCACAGAAATACTGCATATGCAGAGTACTTATAATTAATCAGAAATAAAGAGGAAATAATGTTTTCAAAGAGTTAAACCACCACACCAATTCATATTATGCCTAAGATGGCCGTCTTCAGACTCACAGCTGTGAAGAAAAATAGAAGTTTTCTGAATGATTAATTAATATCACACTACAATGGATATGAATGATCTTATACTTCAAATGTAGTACAGGTCACAAAGTGCCAAAGGCTTAAAAATCATAAATGACACTGTTTTTGAAAATCCCATAGTTTTTATACTGATTAAAAACACAAATGACAACTAATGTGCCTGAGACTTTCAAAACCAACACACAATCATAAACTGCATCGCACTGTATGCATGCAACGTACCATCCAAATCAATTAAAACTGTGCTCAAGACAATGAGAACATTAATAGTGAACATGGTATCATTAAAAATTAAATATATGACAACATATACAGTTGATACCCAAAATCAGTGGTAATTACGATTAATAAACAGAAGCATTCCTTTGCCAGTTCACAACACAATATTTTCCACCACACACACGATATAGCTTGGTTGGTATGACTTTCACGGGTACGAGAACAAAGTGCCCAATAAATATAAAACATAATAATGACATGAGCAGCATATTAACATAACTGCACTGCACATCCAACAAGTTTTTGATTCTGAAATGTGATTTATAGATATTTAATTTAGCACGTTGGATGCTATAATAGGCAATTTGACGGCGGCATAATATGACAGAAACACAACACATGGTAAAACCAATGCAGGGTGCCAAGTGCATTACTACAACAAAAAACAGATTTTGAAACAAGCCTCTTCATCTTATCTTCAACCTGAGGTGGAAGATTTGCTATTGCATGAAGAAATGGAAATACACAGCTTGCATATAGTTTATTAGAGGCATTTTTCCATCAAAAATAAAGCTTTTGGAATACCGGTACCTTCAGTAGTTTTACTTGCAATCCAACTATTTATTTTTTGGAATTTTTAATTTTTATGTAGCCAAATAATTTATCATTCTAAGCACGTACCCAATTGTACCAATTACAAAACCAGCATTTACCATATCTAGTAACATACATTTCATATCATTCTGATAACACAGAAAACCTTCAGACTCATTACAATATTTCTGGGCATACCAGACCAACTGTGTGAGAAAATAGCATGATTAATGGAGGCTGTTACATTTAGTGATTAATGCCATAATCTAAAAACATTATCATTATAGTAAAATTTAAAACTTTTGTGCAAATGAGCAAACCAAGAATTGCTCTGAACACCATCTGGCAGAAGAAGTGTTACTGTGTTACAAACCCACATGTATGGGTGGGGCCATTTGAAGTAAAAGCCAGCAAGGCAATATACATTATTCTAAATGTGCCATATGTGTGCGAAGAAGATAAATATTGTCTTGTAAACTATGCAGAATACCACTAAATAAACAATGTTACTGCAGAAACATTCCTGTGTAGAAAGTCAACAGTATAAAATCCAAGCAAAATCAAAGTAGAAATAAGAGAAACAAAAATTCTTCTCAAGGATGAGATTAAAATGAGGTTAATAACTTTTTAAATATGTTACTTTAATTGAAAGCAGTACCATTTCCTGACATTAACGTGATAATGACACATTCCACAGCATGCCAATCAAGTTATTTTGAGTTCTTCGTTTTTATATACCATACTATGGATAAATAAAAGTTATATTCTCTCCCTTTGTTCTAATTATTAATATAGTGTGTATCTCAAAATCTCTAGTGAAGGGCCCAAAATTTATAATACTGATACTGATATCCATTAATTGCAGATACAAATCTACTACTCTGCCCTGTCATTTACTGATTACACTGCTGGCAAAACTAATCAACATGACACAGATTTTATTGCCCAGAGGCATAAATAATGCTTCACTGTATTTTATTAATTATATGATGTGCCAAAGTATACTTCTCTCAATGGGATATGCATCTATATTTTCTGAGTTTCTTATGAGATCCTTTTCATGAATTTTATATAAAGTTTGAATGAGCATCTAAAATAGGGATTATAGTAAATCTATGTGGATAAAGATAATGTTTGGTTACAAAATGAAGTATACTTCCAGTACCAATTCAATTTTAAAGGGTACTTACAATGGTGTGTTACAATCATTATCAGTAAATTCTTGGTTACAATGGTGTGTTACAATCATTATCACTAAATTCTTGGATTTTGGCCATCGTCTGTTTTTTTTTTTAAAAAAGAACGCTACATTTCGGAAGCTGGGTCTGTTTCCGTCCTCAGGTTAAAAGGGGGAGGAGCACGTATTCAGTCATATAGATGTAATTACACTATCTTAGGTAGTCCAGTGATTGAGGTTAGCTCTTTCTATTGGACCCAACTGAGGAGGTGCTCCTCCCCGCCTTTTTAACCTGAGAATGGAAGCAGATCCATTTTCAACAATGTAGTGTTCTTTTTTAAAAACACAGGCAATGGACATAGTCCAAGAATTAAGTGATTCCAATTCCAGTACCAAGTTTAACTGATATTCAACAAGTATTTCTGAAGACTTGTAAATTTATCATATAAGCTGTCATACTTTAAGTCAGTATATAATACAACAAATGACTAAAGTTTTTATACTCATAATGGCAAAATTATTCCACTGGTATAAATTAAAATTAACCTTTCTCATTTCTACAACTTTCTTACAGATCAAAGATAAGCTTTCAGACTTTTTCACTTCCTGCAAATATTGCTATGGAAAGTGTCATTATGATAAAATTCCTTTTGTGTTGACCATCTTGTACATCATATTAGAATAGCAGAAAATGCAGGAAAATCAAACTACTCATGCAAAAAACAGTGTCCATTTTATTAAAGTTACTTCAAAAATTAAAATAAAATTGTACAGTATAACAGAAAAATATTATGAAAAATGAAAGGTTACTGAATAAAATGATGTGCAGAGGCATAAATAAACATACAAGGATACAAGGGTACAGTCAGGTCTGGGGAAACATTAATCATTCAGTCAAAACATTTATTCATTTATACAAATCCAGAAAATTTATGTGAACACATACTTGAATAATCATGCAAGTCTGAAGAACTTTATGAGAAGTCAAAACACTGCATATTTCTAAGTGTTTAAAATTATTAATTGAAATTAAAGCATATTCTGTAACATGCTGATGAAATTCTATTGATTGATTCCTGTAACCACTGATTAACATGTTTGGAGCTGAAAAAGAACCCAGTAAGAAATTTGATGTTTCCTCAAAACACTGAAAAACTAAGTTACTAACTCACAATTAAAAATATGTTATACAAAGCAATAACAAAGAAAGATATCAATCAGACCATCTGCAAACAGTTCATTCCTACAATTACAACTGTGTGTCATTAAGTTCTATTTTCCAACAGAGATTATAATTATTTAGCTTGAATGTGAGGGAGTCAAACACAATCTACACGTTGCTTCACACAATTCTGCCTGCAATTACTAAACAAGTGGGGTCAATACAGAATCATAATTACAATCTTTCACTATCCGTAGGTAACATGAACATGAAGAAAACTCAAGGGGAAAAGCACCTCAACCAAAACTGCTCCACGCAAGTTTGAATTACAAAGAAAATAATTCTACAAACTGAAAAATGTAATCTTAACCATATCCCTGAATGTAATAGTGATGTAGTCACTACTCTTACTTCATACTAACATGGCCTCAAGTCTGAGCTTCTGTAACACTGGCTGATACGCTACAAGGTAATGCATACCTTACATCACTCTATCCCTTCTGAAAATTTTACATTTTCCAAAAACAGATCAAGGACATAAAAATCCTAGTCTCAGTAAATTTATAAATCAGATTTTCAAGGTCAGACATCAAACAAGTGGCATTAACATAATATAAATAAAACATACATTTCAACTGGCATCAGTTTAAGGCTGGGGCCACACGACTGTACAAAGTACGTGTGGCCCCAGCCTAATCCTATGTGATAAAGTAAGCGATGACAGGGGTAGAAAAAATTACACAGTCTCTAGTTTACATGGCCACAGCCAGGGATATCAATGGTATGTAGGATTTGAGGTTTTTACGGCAGTGAGTCTGAAGATTGCTGTCTTCTGAGTTATTGCACCGTGTAGTCTGGTAGATTTCCACCAACGTTTTAGAGGTCATACTGCCTCTGTCATGACCCTGATGACGGAGGCAGTATGACCTCTAAAACGTTGGTGGAAATCTACCAGACTACACGGTGCAATAACCCAGAAGACAGCAATCTTCAATATCAATGGTAGTCAGTGCAGTACGAACAGCACACGACAAAGTACATGCTAACCAATTCATTCACTACTTTGTGCACTTTGTGTGTTTTACAAATTAATTTCATGCATAGCTATTGTAGGCAAGTTATGTTATTTGAAACTAACACAATATCTTTCTTCTCTATCAGATGTCTCGAATTACCAATACAACGTTTAGAAGTATAGCAGAGATTTACCAGTTAAAATGATGTGTTCCCCACATACATAAATACTGTATTTGTCTCTGACTCCCACACAAACATACATCTGGGATAATTATTTCTGCTGAAACAAGCTCGCAACATACCTGGTGTATTACTGGCATGCATAACTTAAAAAAAATTATAGACATTAAATCAGCATACATTCTATAATAATTCTGTAAAGAGAGGAGAATAAATGTATAATAAATACGATATTAATCCATTGAACATGTTACCCACTCCATACATTAAAATGTTTCCAATTAAAACATTAATACACTGGAATCAAAATATCCAGTACTTGAGAAATACCAGTATTATCTACTGCAATAATGGCCATTAATTTAAAATATGTATTTTTTTAATTTTAAGGAATATCCAAGTATATACAAAATTGTACTCTAATAAGCATAAGTACTAATTAATGGTGGCCCTAAAGAACATTAAAATTAAAGAGCTTCAACTTCCTCTTCCAAAAAACATCAATTAGTAAATTCATACTCAATAGAATTAAACATCTATAAATTATCTGATTCAAAGACTAGAGCATGTAAATATGAAATATTTACCACTGTGGACTACAATGCAAATTTCACATCTACCTCTGTTTATATTCTGAAATATTAATAACATTTTTATTACTGCTTTTAGTTCAACACTTTTTGTAACAAAATTAAAGAATGGTGGAAGTAGAATTAATTTACATACAGGACTGCTTTGTGACAGGGGTATCCATACTGTTTTTTGCCTTTCAATTTCTAGTTTAGCACATAATTAATGGCAAGTCAAGTAATCAAAATATCTACAAAATCATAATATCTAAATTATCTTCAGTCCACACTGGTCTGTATCAATGCAGCTGGAGATGCACAGTTCTGCAGTTATTTATTTGACAGATAAACCCAAATAAAATGTGTATCACTCCTACAGTAGGACTATGTTTAATTCTACTCTTACTGAAATGAGGTATAGCACTGGCGTCCCAAAATCAGTTTTCATGCTACTGAAGAGAACTCATAACTTTGAAAATCCTAGTATGGAAGAGCAACTTTCTCATTTCAGTTTCAGAATATATTTTGTTAAATTCTTGCCTTGAGCAAATGTACCAGAATGGGTCAAAGGCCCATTCCTTGTAGTGGAAATGAATGAAATGAAATTCTTCTAGGCTTACTTAACAATGGGAGATGAGAAGACTGCATTCCAGTATTTGACAGAGAAAGAAATTGCAAATACCAGTCTTGCATGCTAGGAACGTTTTATTTCAATAACATAGAATGTCCTCCACTAAAATAAATTAATTCCATGGAAGACCAACACATTTACCATTCAGTCACACATAATCTCTTTGGAGTTTAAAAGTTAAATGAGTGTTGTTCTATGAAAAGCTTTTGCATGACTGGTGAAATCAGACCTAAAATATAAGGAATTTCATATTCACGATTAATTAAAAAAACTAAATTTTGTGTGGAATATATATAGCTGCCAACTTCAATGACAGCTTATACAGCAGCTGTCAGACCTTCTGTTGATATGACTGTCAGTCATACTCATATGTACAAATCAGAAGGTGTGAAGTGGTGCCAACACTGACGCTGGTCTTCTTGGTAATAACACCACGTGAACTTGTAGGTATATTCCGAAGTTTTGGAGAAACGCACTGTCTCCTCGAGGCTGAAGACAGTATGTTTCTTCAAAATACTCTTATCTACCTACAAGTCCACAAGAAATTACTACCTAGAAGACCAACACTGAAATCTTCTGTGACAAACTCAAACCTGATATGGCCACATCCTCTTTTGAGGCACTGTACTTCATTTGTTACCTTTGCTGCATTTGTTGCTGGACAGACTAAAGGAAATGATAATGATAAAGATAAAGCAGGCCAATGAGGTAAGGCCTCCACATGCAAACCACAAGCACTATGCCTACAGTTATATAACTTTGGTGTCCTAGAATGAGGTTACTTTTATGAAACTTTTCTCATATATGCATTTATAACTGAGCATAATATAAAATCAACTGCACATGAGTTATATTCTTCCACTTCATTTTGTCTTGTAAATATTTAGTTCTGAAACCCATTTCATAAAATTATAGTAATTCAGTAACTCCCAAATCTTAAATAATAGCATTCAGCCTCCATGAAGATACAGGAGTTAGAAGATTATGTAATTTAGTTCAAGAATTATTAGCAGCTCAATGGAAATATATGTGTGGTTTCCTTCCACTATAGCTCCATTATTTGCTTGCATGTCTATGCAGTATACTCACAACTGCTTCTATGCCACATTAAAACATGATTAACAAGGTAACGAGAATAAATCTGTAACATTTGGCAGTTACAGAAATTTAACTCTTCAAACCATAAGATCAATTGCTTTCTGAAGTGAGTAACCGAAGTCCAATGGAACAACATCAATGTGTTATATGAAGAATTATTTCTGCTCCTACCCGACCACTTTGTTAGCATCCCACTCAGCATCAGTGCTACTAGACTTCACAGGTTTCCAAAAGTCCTGTTGCTGCAGTGGGGGTGATGCCTGGGCATTGTTTTCAAACCTGGGGTTAGGATCGAACCTCTGGAATGTGGAGAAGCGCCCTGAATCACCTCCATTAGCATTTTGCTTTACGGTTTCCGATAAAGATCGATGATGACTGTGATGTAGTGGAGTGTGACGCCGTGAAGATGGTGAGGGAGGGGGAGAAGTACACCTGTAATATAAAATATGACATCACTTGAAAGAAACAAACTCTTGTTGTGTTACAGTGAGCTATAATATCTGCAAATATAGCCCTCAAAACTCATCAAACATAATGAATTAAGAAGTTAATCATCTTCAAAATGTGAATTATATCCATCTTACACACTGCTCTTCACAGACTGAAGGTTATCTTACCTTCGAATTGGTGAACTGCATGACGAGTTAACCTCGAACTGTTGCTTGGCTCTAGCATACCATTCTGCCACATTAACATTTGCGGTCCCATATTTTTTCATAAATGGAAGTTTCAGTAGATCTCTATATTTTGGCCTTTGTGCATAATTCTTTGTAAGGCTAAAACAAAATACAAAAGTAATATTCTCAGCGTAATGAACAAACATCCCATCATATCTCAATCACTGATACACTATAATAAAACCAGCTCTTGTCTGTCATATACACAGCATTTAAAACAGGTAGAAAAATGAACCTCAAGTTCGAGAATTTTAGTAGTGTTAGCATAATAATGCACTTACTGTAATACAAGACAACAATCAAAAAATTAAAAGTGAAAGAAAAGTAATGGAGAAATCAACTTATTAAAAAAGAATGAAAACTGTGTACAACTACCATGGGTGCATAGTATTTCAGAATATTCATCACTACATTCTTCAAAGAGAAGATTATAAAAGTTCCATACATTCACATTCTTCCATGCTTATAGTCACACTCAATACAAACATGTCAACAGATAAGAAATGTAGTTTTTCTGACATTCTGCTTCAGGTCTACAAACAGAAAATTGTTGAGTCATAATGACATAGATGAAGGTGAATTAACAATAACGTTTTCTGCTAAGACCACAAACATGAAGACTAAAACAGGAAAAATATTAAAATGAAATATATTACATTGTGATTCCACTGTAAGTGCAAAAAGGGTAACAATGCAATAAATTTTATTTCCGAAAACCACCGACTACTGAAAAATGTACAACAGTAAAAACTGGAACTGTAGTAACATGTGTGTTTGCATAAAGAAAAACACAGGGTTGGATAATAAATGTCCGAATGTCACATAACCTACACATGCAGACGTTGAACACAGTCATGCCTACAATAGCAAACGGAGGAGTTCCTTTAAAGTTCACAATTCTTGTTTCATTGTGTATGCATGTATGTAAAATAAGTACATGACAATCATGAAGACTGGAGAAACACAGCCACTCAGATTGAGGTGTTTCAGCCAACTTCAGTCATAGAAATATGTTTCAAGATCATTTCAGTAAACGTTCTCCAATTTCATTATTCATCTGTCACATTTATTAATAATTTTTTCAATTGGGTCAACTAGAAAAGACGACATGAAAAGTAGCAGTCAGCAGGACAATTGTTCTTTTCAACACACGACAATATTATTGCAGTTCAAGAATATGAGCATCAGTAGTATAATAGTCAGTGCCTAGACTATCAACACAGACTAACACATCAAATATTAAATGATAAAATTCATCGTGTGAACACTTATAACATTTTAACTAAAATTAGAAACATGTATTGCACTTTGATATGTTTCAGACAATGCAACTTTCCACATCGCTAACTGATTTAACCAGAAAACTGCATTGTATGGGGAATAGAGAACCCATACATTCTTCAATATCATACAGATTCATCAAAACCTACTAATACAGTATCTTAAAAGCGTAAACTGTTTTCTTTTAATGTGATGGCTCAATGTGTCTTGAAGTGCTGTAAAAGCTACTAAATATACCAACTTCAGAATAGCTTCAGCATGATGAAACACCACTCAATTATTTATTATATATGAGAATTCTTTGGATGCTGTTTTGCTGATTCTGGCCACAAAGGTCACTCCACAACCTATCCCCATGCAATTTCAGACTATCCGGTATGGTAAAAGACTGTGTATATTTAACAAAACCTAGGAATATTAATGATTGTCAACACTATTCAAAAGGAGAGGTTTACAGTACAGTCAGTATGCAGGCACACAGCAATTTTCAATAGAGAAAGGAACCAAGAAGGTGTACATCTATAATTTTGAAAACACACTGCCTCATAAAAATTTTAAATAAAGTGGTAATTTATTGCCCATCCTTATAATTAACATATTTTAAATTAACTCCATGGAGCAGAGTCCTTGAAAAACTGACTTATTCAGCTGTGGAATAAATTCTCCACTTATTACAGGACACAGAAGTTCATTAATGTAATCTGAACAGGCCTATGGTCCTTTTTCTGAGCAACATAAACCAAGTAAACACCCTCTCTGACAAAATATCAAGATTCATTTTAAAATTATCTTCCCACCTATGTCTAGGTCTACCAAGTTGTCCTTTCACTTCAGGCGTTCAAATACAATTTTTTAACACATCTTATTTCCCCCATGCTTGCTCACGCCTGTCCATCAAATCAACCATACTTTCGTCATCCTCATATCTGGTGAAGAGTACAAATTATGAAGCTCCTTTTTATGCAGTTTTCTCCAGTCTCCTGTCATTTCATCCCTCTTTGATTTAAATATGGCAATTTTTAAATTTTACCAAAATTATTGTTTAGAAACAGTCAAGCCATTCTGAATTCTAACTTCAGAACCAATATCAATAGAACTTTTAAGTAAAAATGACTAATATATTGCTCAGATATTTCTTCTATTACTTACCAGCAAGTAACAAAGTTTCGGAAATCAGAGCTGAACGTCTGATCTGCTGGAAGTGATGGAGGATCATCTTGTAGAACTTTTGTTAGTACTTCAAAATCTGTCTTGCAGTCTTTATAAGGAAAATTACCCGTTGCTAGTTCTACCAATGTGATACCAAGACTCCATACATCTGCTCTGATATCATAATCGGGTTTTGTAGGATCTGGTGGATCTATTCTCTCAGGCTGATGAAACAATGTTATACAACATTAACACCACAAATATTACCCAGTCTTACAAATACATGTCACAAATGCATCTAACCATATTTTAACAAAACACAGAAAACAGTACAATAATTCTCAATTAATGATGTTCAGGTGCTCTGTGTTCAGAAATAAATACAATTTTGAAAAGCCCTTGTAGATCAAAATAACCAATCAGCATAGAGTCATAGGCTTTGAAATACATAAATTCAACTTACATAGCCTTTGAGATGGCAATCCAGGCTTTCTTCGGCACATGTATCATATGGATTTTAAAACATTTTTATTAAATAATTATGAAAGTTTGTTAATTTTAAATAGTATGAACTGGAAGTGGACACAGTACCAGCAGAAACTCCTCCTGCAGCATGGTAGGCCCAGGAATTTTAAAATTCCCCACACAAAAATTATTGGCAAGTACTACGCACAGATAAACAAGCTACAACTTCCATTCATATTCTAGCAAAGTAACCAACTCTTAATCTAAAGGTTTTTGATGAAGAAGTGTCATTAAACTAACACATATTAGTGGAAATCTGCCTTCATCCCTACAGTTAGAAACCAAACAATTTTGGAAATGGGATCTGCTCCTGTCAATAAGTTGAGTCCACTGGAGAAAGTTATTCTCAATCCCACGACAGCAAACAACAGTGGTTATTATAGGCAATGTATATAAAAACTAGATGTCAAAAATTAACTGCTAGAGAAATTTTTTATCAACTTATACACTGAACTCACAGTACACAGTGTTTCAAAATGGATGACCATTATAACTGGCTATATTAATATTTTGTCTTGATTTTAGGAACAGAACACGATCTTTATATTTAATGCGTGTAAAAATGCCATGGAAAAGATCGGCAATGTTTACTATACAAGATATGTTAACATCATCATAATATAATAGCAGAAAAATCATATCTGAAGAGAAACTGAATTCAATAAACACCATAAATTCATCCTAGATAAACAATAACAAAACCAAATATCATACCTGGATTTAAAATTCATAATATATGACAAACAACAAACATAAGTATTTACAGTGAACCTACTACAATGGGCTCAATGTTAGAAAATACCTCAAATAATCCTAATGAATATTAGAGAGCAGCATTCAATACTTGGCTAACAGAATGAACAGTGTAACACAAAAATACAAAATACATATGCATATTAAACCAAAATATACACAGCATGCACAACTAAATATACCACTAAACAGAACAATAAGGATCAACATGTACCATGGAAAATAACTTTAAGATAGACACACAATAACAGTAACAGGTATGTGTTTAAAACAGCTATCAGAAGACGGAAAATCCTACATCAGCATACATTTATCATTAACAGTTATGCGGAATTGAGACCATATGACTGCCTGGCACATTTTTCCTATGAGGTAGGCTATCTGCATGACCAAGGGTCATTGCTATGCAACAATGGGAACCTATTGCTATAGTTGTTCCTACTGTTGTTATACCACGGCCTTGCCTTCAGAGGGTTGGACACCCCTTTGAATTTATCCATAAGCTTAAATAATCCATGCTTCGGGAGGATGGGGACTGCCCCAAACGGGAATTGCCACCTACAGGGATATGCCACTTATGGGGATTGCACCCCTGGGGAAATCCCTATGCATAGTCCCAAACTGGGTATTTATTTAACCTCGGAGTATTTAACACGCTGGCCTTTCTGCAGGCTACTTGCTTCATTGGGGGCTGTCCCGCCTTCTGTGCTTAGGCCACCACGGCTTTAGAAATCGATTTTATGCCCTTGCAGGGCTTAAACCATGATAAGTTGGACCTCCACCGCTCCCCATAGGCCTCTGACCACTATAAACCACCATACTTTTGTGCACCATCCCCTTGGCATTTCCTTCACTGTTTTGGAGACCCCTGAGCATCTACTATCTCAGGTTAGATCATCCAAGCCTCAGGATTGGACTGCCCACAATGGGTTCTGCCACCCACAAAGCTACACCATTTACTTCTGGAGGCTAAAACCCCCTTTTAAAGTACTACTAAGTAATACCCCAAGTGTTTACTCCAAAACACGATTATAAAATTCCTGGGGCTTGACAACCCAGGCCATTCCCCAAGAAGCTTGCTTCATAAAGGCCTAGCCTCTAGCAATTGTTGCTCCAGGAGTTTTGCCCCACTGGCCACTTCACCCCTGCCTTGCCCACCAGGCCTGTATACCCTGTACCCCTACCATTCTAACTGCAGCGTTTGTAGAAGAATAATCTAATGTCACTGTTGGAACACAGTGGCTCAATAGCCTTGTATCACGTAAGTGCAACAATGACCTACAAATCACATCTTCTCCACTAAAACATTTTCAAATTCAATTAATATACAAACAACTTAACTCAAGCTTAAAAATAACACCAACTTACCGCCATGTATGCTGCACAACCTGCACTTCTTGTTTTTGCTTTAGAGTCAACAAGTCGACCAGAGATCCCAAAATCACAAAGTTTTACATTTCCTTTCTCATCTAAAAGAATATTACTTGGTTTAACGTCACGATGTATCACTCCGTGGGTTTCTTTTAAATAATGTAATGCTTTCACAGTCTGGAAACAAATTTTAGTGGAAAGAATCTTTTACTGAAAATGGCAACACTGATAACTGTGAAAAGATGAGAATCAAGCTATATTACTACAAGGAAAACAGGTTCAACTGGTGAATATTTTTTGGGTGATTCTTAGGTTATTTTACAGTGCCATTCAAAACGACAATTTACAGCACTAAATTAAATATTAAGATGGTCATGGAAAGTGAGCAGGTATGGATTTTGAAGTGGTTCATAGTGTATTTGCAAGTCCTATCCTGGTATTTGCATCGACACACTTAGAAAATCAAGAAAAATCACACTGACATCCATTTGATAGTCTGATAATTAAAGTTCCACTGAAAATAATAACAAAAGTTAATGTGAATCAACACACAAATCACTATTCAAGAATTAAATATTAGTCTTAAAATGACGACAGAATGTAGCAACTAAAATGTATGTAGAACACAATACGATTATATAATGAAAGAGATGAATACAAAATATGTTTTATTTCATACTCCAAGACTTTTATTAGCAATAAATTAACATCAAAGTCAATATAAAGTATGTGAAATGTGTGTACAACTCACTTCTCCTTTCCTAAATTTTAACCCTTTGAAGTCAATGCTCCTCTTAATATGTAAGCATTTGGTCCCACAAAGATAAATAAACATGAACAAATATAATAAAGGTAAATTGGTTAATGTCGTTTATGGAAAAAATTGTTGTTCACGCTAAGAAATTACATAAACCCCATAAATATGCTTTGCAGGCAAAATGCAGAATTACTAACTGCTAAAGTAGATGGAACATATAATTATCACTGGGCTTTAGAAAAAAGTTTAAGTTTTCATAATTGTTTCAGGTTAATACGATAACATTCTGTATTAAACTTAAAACCTTGCATAACATGCAGTGTATAGATATATAAAATCATGTCCAAAACTGTTTACACATAAAATAACACTGATGATGACCACTTGAGGTCCAAACGCATTTGGCACAATGTTATTTTATGTGTAAAAAGTTCGGTCTGTATGCACAATTTTATATATTATGTATTAAATGTAAGAACCAAAGCAGAATCTCTGTAATAGTTGAAATGATATACTATTAAAACTCACTGCATATGTGACTTTCCCTAAGATATCTTCTGGAATAGCTTTCCGCAACCTCTTGAGCAGTTTATCAAAACATGTTGCCATTAGCTCCATACAAATCCAGACATCTGATTCTGTGATGAAGCAACCCAAACATTGCACAATAAATGGACAATCATGTGACTTGAGGACTACATCAAGGTCCATAAATATCCTTTTGTTCTCTTCATTGTTACCTGATCTACGCATTTGCTGAAAACGGTAAGAACATTTAGATATGAATTGGCTGACACGAGCCAGTGATGGGAAAATATAACATTCATAAATGCAGCTGCAATGCAATGGAGTAGAAAAGTCAGAATCATCAAAAACAAAGCTATAGAATTTATCATTAATGCGAGTCTGCAGTGTAAATGAGATGCAATGGAGAAAACTCTTGCCAATTTCATGTCCAACTGATGGAACAGCAACTTACTGCCATACTTTTTTTTGGAAATTGAAAATATTAAGATAAGAAAATACAGGTAGACACAAAGGCAGTTCATCATTCATTTCATACATGTGCAGGCCTTGAAGAGTCAAAAGGACTGTAAACCTGAGAAAATTTGATTTGAGAGATGTTAAAATAATTGTCTTTGATCACTAAGTTCATTTACAAACTTTTGACTCTTGCCAAACATCAGGAGATTTGAATCTTCAATATATAAAAATAAGACTAACTGTTATTGCAAGGTGCATTTAACTAACATAATCTTAAAGACAAAGTTTTTGTTTACTTGAAATATGAGTAGCAGTGAAAGACTATCCACACTGAAAATGATCACAAATTTGATTACAAGCATGTGGATATATCCTTATCTGCAATATCTACTTCTTGAAAGAAAACAAATTTCAGATCAGAAAAATAACAATGGCACAATTAGCAAGGAAGCAATATTCAAAGCTATAAAGTACGTAGATTCACAAGAAAAAAAAAAGTGTTTATAGACAATACTTTGCAAAATGCATATTAACACAAAACAATATGTTTGGAACTTTTGCACAATGAAAACGTGAACTGTATAAAACTGGTAAATTTTATTGCATATTTACCTTTACTGCTATTACAGTATGACTTGGCTTATGCAGCATTTTAACAACATGCCCGCATGTCCCATTTCCTAACTCACCCTGGTGCTCCAAATCCTTAATCTCTGTTTTATACTTCTAGAAGGAAAATAAATAACTGATATTAATACGCTATGAGATCCAGTTGAACAGTCTACGACAAATGGTTATCCATCCACTCAATTTTCCATTCAGTTCAGTGACAACAGCTCCTGTTACTGTGTTTTCTGGACAATGAGTCCAGTGGGTCTGCAGCCCTGTTTTGTCCAAAGTTAAATTCTCAATTCAGAAGTGTTTTCTTCCTTCCACATTCTTTCTAATTTTAAATTCACAATCACCATACCATTCTATGCTACATGACATACACAGCTGAGAAAGAAAGAAAAAAACGGCAACACTTCGAGTTTGTGTACTTAATAAAAATTATACTTATACTACACACTCAAATTCACAAGTTTTCATTAATGAAACAACAGTGCAGTGCCTTCTGCCACCTTACACAACAAAATTACATAACTTGCTTATTCTTTGTGACTATTTTAAATATGGGTTCACAGCTGTCCACATAAATCTTATATTAAGCAAGTTGATGAGAGAGGGGAGATACTAACTAAAGTAATCTTTACATATAACACCTACTTCTCAAAATAAAGCAAATTGTACTTCAAAAATATGACAAACTAAAACACAAAAATCTTAATTGCTCCTTTCACATTATTAATGGTAATAGAGCCTGGTAAATTTTTCTTCTTTTAATGGATGCAAAATCTCCACTGTCATACAAAGCAATAATGATAAGAAATTTCCTTACCTCACCACTCAACATCATCCCAACCGTGCTATGCAAAGTGTCAGACGACAGTAAAAATATAATCAGTTCCAGACAATTGCTTTATTTTATACCTTTCTCTTTACCATCCTTCAATAATGTAGTAAAGAGATGGATTGTATTTATCAGCAGATCTGAAATCACCTATCCTTTACCTTTATCTGGTGTATTAATCATAATTTGTGCATAAATAAACTACAATGGCCACATCTTTTATATTTTCAATAAAAAAAGTTCAGAAGAAATATCAGCACACAATGTGTTTTCATTCTTTCTGACCATGTGGGGAAAAAATCCATAATGGGTGTTCATGTGTACTTTAAAACAGTCATTTCACATAGAATGGCCAACTTAAATTAATTACATCTTTATTGGTCCCAAGAAAATCATGTGAACTCCCAGACTAGTAAAAAAATACAAATGATTTCTAATTCTGAGTGACAGAGATGCCAATGTATCAGTAAATGTTGTCAAAAACATTAAAAAACCACACAACCAACAAATTCTATTATAATTATAATATTTTGTGTGGATACAGTTTAGATCCTTTAATGGAGACATACCTTTCCGTTAATACTAAGAATACCATTCCTCTTCATAATCTCTTCTTGTAATTTACTTTCAATTTCTCCCCCATCTTGATTTCTTTGTTGCATCATAGATGGCAATACTGGTAGATCTAGTTGCTTTCTCGGCTTCTGAGGCGTTCCTTCACCTCTTGTTATTCCTTCCACTGTTTGGACCACTTAAAAAACAGAATAATTCAGTTTCTGGTATGGACTCAGAGTACAGTAACAAACATATATGAATGAACACATCCATCAAAGTTCAAAGAAATTACACTCCTACTACATATTTTTGCATTATCAACAACCAACATATGTGTGTATATGAGGGGTAGTCAAAACGTTCCCGGAATTGTGGTATAGCACTGTAATGGTAGGACATATCGCAACGCTTACCTAATCACCTTCAAAGTAGGACCCTTGTGCACACACACACACACTTGCTCCATCAATCCTGTCATTGTTGGAAGCTTCGCTTGGAATCTTCCGGAGTTCGGCCGTAGCATTCGATATGATGTCCTCCATGGTTGCGAAACACGTCCCCTTGAGGCCCATTTTCAGAGTAGGGAACAGCCAGAAGTCACTCGGAGCGAGATCTGGAGAGTACGGTGGTTGGGTGATGATGGGAATGCTTTTCTCGGCTACACAACCAGCGAGGTGTCGAATGCAACGGCCGAACTCCGGAAGATTCTAAACGAAGCCTTCCACCAGTGCTCCCAACATTGGCAGAAGCCATGGAGCAAGTGTGTGTGTGTGCACAAGGGTCCTACTTTGAAGGTGATTAGGTAAGTATTGCCATATGTTCTACCATTACACTGCTATACCACAATTCCGGGAACTTTTTGACTGCTCTACGTACATATTTACTAGTTAAAATATCCTTTCTTCAAACTCGGTTTTTCTTAAAACAAACATACTAACGTAATAAAATTCCTACATAAAATATGTAATGTCACATCTTTCATACACCCTTAATGCATGTATCTATGTCCAAACACATCTTCATGTACCTTTACCTTTAATAAACTTCATAAACAATGTAAATAGCAGGGACTGACACATGAAAGAAATTAACACTAATTTGTTCTTACCTATTAAATCCAAGTTCTATACTACATGAAAGGATGGATATCATATACTATTAATAAAATCTTATTAAATACTCGGTTTGAATACATTCTTCTTACTCATCATCCAATTCAAGTTCTAAGAACAAAAGGCTGTGACACAACACATCTTTTCTATTATTTACTGCCAGGTGGTGATTCCTTTACGCATTAAACTAGGTAACGTTGCCTAGTAAGATGAAGGTGGCAGAAAAAGACTGCTTTGTGCATTACATAAATCACATATGATATCTCAGAAACCAAAACATGAAACAGGACACTACAGTGATGGCAGGAATTTATAACAGCAAAATTGTGAAGCCTTACACTATATGAATAAAAATAAGGATATCACATAAACAAACATGATAATGCGCTCATTCTACAACTAAGAATTAACTTATTTCCTTGTAGTAACTGGCAGTAATGTGGCATATGGTCACTGAGAGATACG
>NW_019060515.1:286730-298084 GCF_000696155.1 Zootermopsis nevadensis | reverse complement strand
CAGAAGGAAAATAGCCAACAATTTTAATGATTAATTTGTAAAAATCACACCTCAGCAAACATTAGTCATGACCTTAAAAACCAGTATTAAATACTGTAGTGTAGTTGTGGGAGTCAGGGTAGCTCAGTCAGTATAGTGCCTATGGACTCGACAACGGGGGTTTGATCCCTGACAGGGGCAGGTCACTTCTCCTCAAACCTCTGCATCCAGACTGTCTCTGGGGTCTACCCAGCCTCCTATCTAATGGGTACCGGGATACTTTCTCGGGGGTAAAGCGTGGCTGGGGCAAGACACTGACCACTCACCCCTATATAGTGCCTAGGATAATAATGAGAAGGAGGTATACCTCCACTCTCCCCAAGAGTCTACATGGCATACAGCGGAACAGCGTTACTTTTAGTGCAGTTGTCAGCACTCTTGCTTCATATCTGGGAGGTGGTAGGTTAAATTCTGAGTCTGTCAATCCTGACAAGTTCCTCCTTTGTTTTTCATCAGTCCTTCCAGTAAATACTGAAATAGAACCTTAAAATAGCTAAAGACAGCTTATTCCCACATTCTTCCCAAATTATCATTCACAATTAACTTCCCATATGACACTATAACAAATGCAATTGAGAAACACTTGCCAAATAAACTAAATACAAAATACACTGATACTAGAAACTAATATTAAAAACCCTCTCATATGATGCAATTTAGAATTCTGAAGGGCTGGTCCTTAATATGGTTAATAATAACTAGTATTACTACTACATGCATCTGTAACATGCGATCATATAAATTCACATGTCAACCTACAATGATTTGCCATGGAATTAAAATAACCTGTGAGGATACCACCATATTTTCTATTTTGCCAAAAATATGTTATATATTTTCAAAGATATGTCAATACACTATGTTCCAGATCCTACGTTCGATGCCAGTAGCATTATGTGCAGTCTACCACGTCCTGTTTTCCGAGAGGGCTGTGGCCAAGCAGCAGCCTGCAACTTACTGCATCTCTCCACAGGCAGCAGATGGTGATATTACACTTCTGCTATGACACATTGCATTTGTCTGTATCCCTTCATGCATTTAACCACTCAGTGTTGTATACCTGTGCCGGTCATTTAAGAGACTTTCAAGTCAAGTCAAGTCAAGTACCAATGTCATCCAACATCTCTTATGTCAGCACAGTTCGTTTCCTATCTGGCTTCTTGTCTGGCAATGATTTACAGCTTATTCATCAGGTAGTAAGTATATTTTGTCTTCTTCAAACTGGTTCTCCTGGAAACTTGCACTGAAACTTTTCTGCTACATTTTCTGGCACTCATATTTAAAATACAGACGCATTAAACATACACACTATTCAATAGTACACCCCACTCCAGCCATGTAATATAATGATTAACTGTCAAATGCATGAACAGATGCAAACACAGTGATTCATGGTGAAAGTATATCACCACTGACTGCTACCCATGCAGAGACGTAGCAAGTTGTGGCCTCAATGACTGCCACTAGACCACAGCCCTCTCAGACAAATAAGATGTAGTAGTCCCTGCAGATACAGATGCATCCCATAAATCCTAGTAACAGGAATGTGGGACAAGTGAGAACACATCAAATTCAGAAAACTAAATGGCACATCTCACATACTGTTGCCGTGTCTTACTTTTGACAGAAGAAAGCTAAAGTAACAAATTTAGCTCAAACTAAATTTCATCACAGTTTATCTGAAATTACGTACTTGAATCGGGGGATGAAAAAACATAAGCCGTTCACTAACGTGGTTCCACAGAAGGAACTCTGGAAGGTAACTTAGCCAACGAAATAATCGATCCAGACAAATTATTATTTTTTTATTATTAATAGTAGTACTGAGATCTATGGTTGACCACAAACAACAAATAATATGGCAAATGATACATGTAGTTAGGATCAAAGTTAAACGCTAGACGTCAAATAACTTTCAGCTCAAAAGGCCACACCTGAAAATCAAATAAAGGTATGACCTATGCATGATGAAATATAATGGTCATACGTGGCAGTTTATATGTCATATTAAACTAACCCCAAATACAGACAACTATAATTTTTGGAAGTAAAACAAACGAAGTATATAACTAAATGATAATGTAGTGAACTGTAAGAAATCAGATATTTATCAATCTGTGAATTAAGAATTATTTTAATGAAATTATTTATTTTATTTCAGTAACTAATGGTTTCAGGACTATTTTCATGCATTTATTCACGTGTGTACTTTATATTTATTGTGACGGTCCTTAGCTCACTGGAAATATGTCCTCATTATATTGTCGGCTCACTGGTGTATCAGCTGCAGGGTTGTGACGCTGATGGTTTGTTGGGAGCTCAGCTGGTGGGTGGGTATTTGGACTTCCGGTGACAGTAGCAGGATAACAGAAATGATGGCATCACTGCTTCACCTTCACCTCTGGAGGCTTAAAGTTTAAAAATGTCATTGGGTGTGGACTTAGACTCTTGACATTTTGACAGCAACCCTGTCCAAATGTTGGGTTCAGTACACAGCTTCAGCATGTGGGAATGAGCAACCCAGTATTCCTAAGGGTCATTTAAGATAACTGCTTAATATAATAACTGTGGACTTCACCTTAATGGTTTTTGCAAGGACGTTATGGGATGCACCATGTAAAAGAAATAGCTCACTTTGTTCTGGAGATTGTAAATCGCATACCTATGGTTCATTTTGTCTGTCAGTCATTTATGAAACTTGACCCATGAACTGGACTCAATAATGGATAAGCAGACAGAGCCACTACATTATTTATAACATTTATAATCCCTTTAGAAACAATGTCAATAGTTCAGATCGTAGAGTCAAATGATGGGATAATAATGAACACTGAACTGCAAAGGATGTTGAAGGAAGAAGTCACAGCCTAAGTCAAGGAAAGATCCCAGCATTTGCCTGGAGGACTGGGGATAGAAATAAAAAACTCAGTCAGGATAGCCGGTCTATGGATCAAGATTTAAACGTGGGACCTACTGAATATAAACAGGAGTGCTGACCACTCAGCCATGATTGTCAATACATTTTCAGATAAAAATGTATATACTTTATGACTTACCATATACACTACTTAGAATGCAAATAATCTGATGCCTATTAACTTGGCCGACACAAAAGGACCTACATTCCTGCCAAACACATTTTCATGTAAAAAATATTTCAACTTGAAGTTTAAAGGTTTCTGACAATGATGTGGCACAATGTGTATAATTATTCTGTCGGATTTATCCATCATCTAACTATTTTTAATTAAAATTGCTATATTTCAGAAGTTGATCTCCTACTTCCTTCTTCATGTGACTGCTCTGTGGACCAATGGCCAAGCTTGATCAAGGTTGATAAATTTTTTGGCGAATGCTATTTAGTGGACTGGTTACTTTTAATACACCAACAAATTAAATTTTATAAACTGCTGAAAAATTCTGCTTACTCTATATGTACCTAAATTGTGATTCTGCAGCCTCCTTTATATAACTATGTTTTTTTGTTCTGAACAGTTTTTTGCCCAAAATAATGAATGTACTCACACAGATAAATAAATTTATAAGTCCTGTAGTTTTGCATCTAATTTTCACTTGAAAACACTATGGAGAATGAAAACTGCAAGACTGTGATACACCATAATCCTTCTACGTATTATGAAATCGACATTTTATGTCTTCATTTGAGGTTAAATTTAAATTATGTCAACCAAACATTACCATTAATATCCCCCATTGAAGGTTCTCTTCACTTGATACTGAAATTCACTGTTCCACAAAGAAATCTTAAAATGGGGATATTACCATAAGCAACTTTTAATATTTCTGACAAGCACATTCATTTTTCTCAGAGATTTTCTATGCAAAGTTTCATTTGCTTGCTATTAGAACATTCATCATGTGTTGCCAAATAATAATTAACTAAATGACTGACTAACTAACTTCCATGAAGCAGAGTCCTCCTTGAGCATCTAGTAGTGACTCAATTGATCAAGAAATTCCTAGAAATTTATTGTGTTCTGATGACCTAACCACTAATCCCTATTCTGAACTGCATACATATACCCAAACACCCTCTTCCTCTAAGATCCCCTTCATGTGTTGCTATCTGTGTATGAATGACACAATACCCTACGGATTTTCTAATTATAAAATTTAAAAAAGTCATTCAACGATGTAAGATTTGAGGTTTTCACAGCGGTGAGTATGAAGATTTCTGTCTTCTGGGTAGTTGCGCTGTGTAGTCTGGTTGATGTTAACCAACGTTTCAGAGGTCATACTGCCTCCATTATCAGGGAGGCAGTATGACAACAATCCAGAAGACAGAAATCGTCATTCAACGATAGTGGCCACTAGTTACAGTCATGATGACATAAAAGAAATGCTGCTATTGTATTGTACAAATATACAATATTCTTATGAGTTTGTAACTATGTGATAAGACAAAGCAGTTGCTTTTTCAACTTAATTTAATTATTTTTGCAGAAGGTTCAGGAACTTACCAGAGATGCAACTAGTTAAAGGGCTAATCTGTATACTGTATCTAGATACCAGTAGCTATCAGCTATAGTTGAGTAGCCTGGACAAAATACATGACAAGTCCTACCTGCAATAATATTTAATCAAACTGCCACTGTTATGGCTGCTGCATGGGCTACAGGCAATTGAATCAGTATGCCTATACTGAGTGCATACACCTAAAATATTTAAAAATAAATATAAATTTTTGTTCGTAATTCTGACATTTTTTGAACAAATTCTCTTCTTCATACTTCATCTCTTGAAAAAATCAAAAACTTGTATTATAAAACACTAGCAGACTTTAATCACTGGTGTTCAATTTGTCAATTATTTGTAAACGAGAAACAGGGCTAGTTAAAACCTGTGTAAAATTTAATGTAACATTATCCATTTGGAGGTCTAACCACACCACAGCATTTTTACATTAGTTATATTGAGATAGGCATATAGGCCTACATGACAATTATTTTGACAGCCAACTCACAGCATTATTGTTAATTGTCATCACTAGTTCCATTTGCATTCGAAATGATAATGTTAGTGATATCATGTAGTTACAAGACATAAATCCCGTTTTCTTAAAACTTCACATACCAATTACAAATAACAACACCCACAAAATAACAAGCCACAGAAAGTTCCAAACACCCACCTTTCAGCCAAATTGCCTGAATGTACATAGACTTTTGACTTTCATGTATCATTACATTAATATTTAGCCCATACACACATTCCAAGTCTGACAATCACAATTTGCTACACACAAAGTCCATCAATAAACACGAATAACTAACCTACAAAATATACATTTCTTCTTTTATGTCCAAGTCAAACTCGTACCACGAATGACGAAATTTGTCAATTACTTTTTGATGCACGATAATCACTGACCAACTGAAAAACCGTTTCATTATCTTGAAGTTACGTTTCCTCGTGTAAAAATGTAATAAATCGAATAGTTTCCTTACAATCATATCACTACTTACACTGTTTGGGTCTACGACCAGTTCCATGCGCAGAACTTCCCATGACATGGCTTAAGTCCTTTGGCATTTTGTCCCTATCTCTCATTTCATTTTCCGCTTTCAATCGAGCTTCGAGATCTGATATTTTACTTTCCCATGAAGTACTGGACATTTTGCATAAACCAGCACACACAGCCCACAACAACAGAACCGAGCTGCAAACTGTGCTGTTCCCTATCGGTATATCATACGAAGTACTACACAATAAACAACAGAAAGTCTATGATTTTGCGCCATTGTTCAAAGATCTCTTCAACATGTATTATCAATTCTCTGCAACAAAAATAATTCAGAATGATTTATAATTAGTTTGCTTTTGTCTGTATGTATGTACATTACATTATAATGCACACCTAACTCAGTAGTGCAGTCACTCAGCTGGTCACATCTTACACAGAACCGAAGGGTTCATTACCGTATTTACAGGAATCATACTCTATTGCCTTCAGTTCTGTTACTACCCTATTTACTATTTCTATACAACCAACACAACCCCTGAAAGCAACCCATGGCACAATCTTTTTCTACTAATACAGAAAGGTTGTCACCTATGACATAAAATACATTTACCACACTTGCAATATTTCTCTGGGCCATATATTTCTCTCTAGAAAAATTTCCCAGAATTGTGTTCTCTTATGAGTTAAATATATTGGGCTGATATCACAATGTCAAAATGACATTGTGAAATTTCAGGTTTTCGTGGCAACAACTACAAAGACAGACAATTCCTGAGATATTCTGATATGTTATCCGATTTAAAATGACAGACATTTCAAACGTGTTTACTGCCTTCATCATCAGGGTGATAATGAGGCAGTAAGCAGCTCTGAAATGTTAATCAATTTTTACCAGACCACACAAAGCAACATCTATGAAGACTGCCATCTTCAAAATGATTAAAATTTTTATATGAGAAGATGACATAATTGAAGACATGATGCTCTATATTTGAATTGAGCTGTGTGGCATGGCATAAAAGATAACTGTTCTATTTATTGTCAAATAGTATTATTGATTAGTCACAAGTAGTTAGAAACAGTGGGTCATCCTCTTCACTGCCAGACCCACTATCAAGTTGCACACACAATATGGAAACACAAGAATTTCATACACTTTAATCCTTGTAGCATATGTGGCAAATGATGCCAAAGAATGTGGAAACAGGATATCATCATGAACACATTTCAACCTTCCTCCACTGAAAAAATTATAGGTGAATGGACATTGCAGACAAGAGGAAACACACTTTTTGAGATTGTTGCTTCCTTATAATGCACTGCTATTGATATATATGTTTTAGGAGTACACTTTTCCCAAATTTCACTGCCTAACATCAGAGTGACTTATGGTCTGAAAAGCATAATACTCTCTATGTGCCTTCCCACAATACCACCTGTACCCTGAATCCATCCTGCTGCATCCCTGTTATGACTTCCCTGAGGATGTATCCAGACCATGAAAGCAACCAGCAAGACAACTCTATATTAAAACAGACTCCAGCAGCCTTTCTGTGCAAGCAGTAAATATACATCCTATAAAGCCTACGCCAGTGGTCCCCAACCTTTTTGTGCCTACGGGCACATTTGAGAGTTTATGAGATCGTGGCGGGCACCAATCAATTAACATAGCCAAATTTTCTTTTCTCTGGACAAATAAGATATGGACACCAAATAATACGCAAAACAACACGACATTTAATGATACAAGAAACCACGCAATCAAAAATACGTACTTTTATAAGTACAATTATTATTACTCAAGTGGGGAGTTAGTGTGATGTTTCACACTGCATTTCATCGGCCAGTTTTTCAAATTTGGGAGAATATTATGATGTTGCTGCTCGCAAACAATCGTCAAGATGGGCATCAGTAAGTCGAGATCTGTGCTTTGATTTTATAATGTTCATGGCACCAACCAATTAACAAAGCCAAATTTTCTTTTCTCTGGACAAATAAGATATGGACACCAATTAATACACAAAACAACACGACGTTTAATGATGCAAGAAACCATGCAATCAAAAATACGTAGTTTCATAAGTACAATTATTATTACTCAAGTGGGAGGTTAGTGTGATGTTTGGCGCTGCATTTCATCAGTCAGTTTTTCAAATTTGGGAGTGTAGGATGATGTTGCTGCTCGCAAACAATCGTCAAGATGGGCATCAGTAAGTCGAGATCTGTGCTTTGATTTTATAATGTTCATGGCTGAACGGCCTTCATTATTCAGTATAACCTCTTTCCGTAACAACGCGGCACCCAAAAAAAGCCTTGGCGGGCACTGTGTTGGGGACTACTGGCCTACGCATTAATAGTGACAAAACATGAAGTTGCGATGTAGTCTGGAGGAGGGCAAATTAAAGATACACTGCATCTTACCATTTCTTCGTATGTTCAATTAATTTGTAAGAGTTAAGGAAAGACTGCTGCCAAGCACGTAATGAAATTTGATACTATTTATACATGCCGCAAGCAAATGCTGTTTCCTTAAAACACTCAGAACAGAAGAATAGCCTTAGGACAGGCTAACACACAGGTGTGTGTGTCCTGCAACTTTTGTATCAATGGATGATATTACACAAAATCTTTGGTGTACCTATGTCCCCCCAGACAACTTCCAGCATGATACCCTTTCTGATACAAGCATTACGGATGACTCTGGAAACAAAAATGAAAGAATAAAGAATGGGAAATCAGTAAGGAGTCAAAAGAGGATTTAATGTAGTACAGTACTTCACACTATAGAAACACAGCATCAGTAGCGCACACTTCATTTTAATTTACATCATTTAAAATGATACAAAAAATATTTTTTCAGTTTAAAGTGATCTTATAGCATATCCCACACATGCATCTACACTGCTTTATAAGGTGGGAAATACACTATTATTACAGCACTTTAAGATGTAACTACACACTGTCAACAAATCTCATGTTACATATTACCAGCCATTTAACCACTTAAGCCTCAAAAGTTTACGCAGTGTTTCTCCATCAAATTTTCTAGGATCTTTCACAAATTCCTCTGTAGCTTCAATCTGTTTTGGATCAATCTTCAATCGTGGGGATATTCTAAATTCCCCATAATCTGTCAAGTACGTTCCTTCATAATCACCTTCTTCTGGCAGGCCATTGGGACACTGAATGGGTGTAATCTTCACCAAATGTTTGATCTTCCATAGAATGGCATTAACTTCAGGGATGTTTTTCACGACAGCAATGTCACTTTGCTGAAATAAATTGCACAAAAGAATGCAGAAATATAATCCTATGAAGTTCAAATCTAAAAAATTACTGCTGCAAAATTTAACTATAGTAGCCATCACCAAACTGTATGATTCAAAGCCACAGAAGAACTTCATCCCCCTTGTTGTATGACCCTTAAGTTAACACTGCAGCATTGCTTGCTTTCCTATGCCGCAAGTTCTGAGTTGTCTTCACTTGCCTGGGCTCTGCTGTTTATGTTGATATGTTATACGGTTTTGATATGACCTTGAAACATGCAATTTGGTAAAGCTTTCTATAATACCTACAATTACTTCATCATACATGAGCACAGTTAAGAGTGGCCACAGCATAGTAGCATGTGGTTTTATTATTTGAAAACATTATTTTATTCCTTGTGTAAATATAACTTAATATATTTTAGCATCTATTTGAGAAGGTAAAGACAGGTAAGTGAGTATATATTTATATTCTTTAGAGAACTAGAGAAAATATTAAATATTGTTTCTTCACATTTGGGAGGTCTCAGTTTTCAATTTTGGCCTATAGATCAACTATCCTAATGGGGGTATTGTGATTTTCCTCAGTTCTTCCAAGCACAATCACTTCTTTCCACAACATTTCCAATTGATCATTCACAATTATCCTACCAAGCAGAACTATATTCTCACCAAATTTAAGTGTACTGTTACACAGAACCTGGAAAATGCAATTTCTACAGGATCACATAGAGCTTCCACATACACTCTTTGCACTCTGACATTTGCTCTTAGCTGTTCAAAATAAAATTAACATCTGAGATAACTCCATGGAGCAGTGTGTGTCTTGAAATGGTGACAGTGCACTCAGCTAGTCAACAAATTTGAAATAGTTCAGTTGGAATTTGTGCTAGCTAAGTGATCTGTGGTTCTAAATCAGTGCATGAAGTTACAAGCAGTGCATTATTACTTGTCATGAAGGAGTAAGTGAGAAGTAAGTGGTGTGTTACTACATGGATCAGTATGAAATAAATACAAACAAAAATTGAAAACACAAAAAGTATTATCAACAAAGAACAATTATTATAAGTGTAATTATTTCAGAATTTTTCAAGCACAGTAATAAAAAAAGGTGTCCCATTACACACTATGTTGGCAGGTGCTTACAAACACAGTACCATTATGAACCTTAAGGTTCCATCATGGGCAAGGAATTTAAGTAGTGGTGCAAGTATTACCTCTTCAAAGATTCTGTTCCATGTACTTATTTAATTCATATAGATGTATTTTATTACACACTATAAAATGCTCACCTTTCCATCCAAACCAAAATGTTTCAGCAATTTCTTGTCCCAGTATGGATTCCCTTTCAATGGCTTCACTCGTTGCACCATAAGAAGCTTCGTAGGTTCGTATGGCGGATCCTTCTCATCTGGAAACCTTAAGAGCCACAAAATCATCATTCATCAAACCTAACCTCACATCAACAACAACAGATTATGTTTTTCGTTATTTACTTGTATTGTACCTTGGATAATACGTAAAACCATGATATTTTATACCTTCATTTGAATTATATCTTATGTGAAAATGGTTTGGTTTTAACAAGGAAAATAAAGGTCTTCTTGCCATTAAAACTCCTGTGCAAAATCCCAGGCAAGAACAATTTCCCCTGAAAGATACAACCAATCACAAACTAACCCAGATGTGTTACTCATATGTAGGCAACGTATTTCGTGAGGAGTATGCTGCAACCTATGAACGATTTATTAGCAACAACAACGGCGACATGACAGTAGCCTAGTCGGTAAGAAGGTTAACTATTCCTGCACCATCAAAATTGTGTTAGAAACGTGTACATACATACCTCGCTTTATTGCGCTCGCAGATAATGCGTTGTTTACAAATTGAAGACAGAAGCAGTTGAACTGAACATAGGTCGAGAGAATGACTGAACGAAAACTACCAAAACACATGTAGCAATCGTTTTTGAACATAACGTAATGAACACCATTGGGAAGCCTCGCATTATTTTATATTACAGCCAGTGTTAATTAAATTCATGCACGAGTATTATGAAATGCACACATCCTTGAAAAAGAAAAGTGTTACGAATGCAAATCCATTGTTTCATTCTTGTATGTTTCCACCATTAAAATCATTATCGAACAACAACTTGTACTTAGTTTCAAAATATATTACAGATGACAGGCAGATACAGCACGCTTCTTACTGCCATCTAGTGAAAGTATTCTAACGAAAACCCCTCATCACGTTATCATCAATATCGATCTTTCTATATTCTACTATAAAAATTTGTGATTCCTCGTTGTCTTCAAGAAATGACGTCATCAACAATGTCAACAGATATTTGTTTACTCGGCATTGTTGTGGACCACAACAATGCCGATTACAACACAACAATTCCGAGTAAACAAATAACGCTTCACTACCAAGCCAGTCGCATGATCTCTGCTCCAGAAGCAGCACGTCGCGTTCTTGAATATTGACTGACAGTTGGCTTAAAACATCAGAAAAGTGAAAGAAGACGTATTCAAGTATTTGAAGTACCAACTCCAACAACT
>NW_019060515.1:254725-268353 GCF_000696155.1 Zootermopsis nevadensis | reverse complement strand
AAAATTGATTTTGCAGATTTAAGGCATCCAGGCGCAGCCCTCAAAATTAAATGGAAGAAGCCTGGAGGTTAAACAAATAAAATCTAACGGGTAGAACAAAATCAGTATACGCAGAGCAGCAGATGCAACAGTTTTTAATTTTGATTGATAGACCTGACGATGATGGAATGAACATCGAAACATGTCGTCATTTTAAAATGTAACAATATCAAATGTTGAAATGTTATAATTTTATGTGATTTTAACAATCTATAAGCTTGTGTAAAGACGGTGAATAAAATTATTGTAATTATTGTAGTAATTACAAGAGAAGTGCACACAGCATTCAACTTATTTATCACATTTGCAGAATAATAATTATACTCACTTATCTAGCCAGATGACAGCATTAAGATCAAGATGGTTGGTAGGTTCATCCAACAGCAGGAGGGTTGGTTCTAGGAACAAAGCCTTAGCAAGAGACACCCTCATTCGCCAGCCACCAGAGAAATTTTTGGTGGCACGATTCTGCATCTCTCTTGAAAATCCTAAACCAGCCAAGATACGCCGAGCACGTGGTTCTGCAGAATCAGCATTAATCGCCTTCAATTCCTCATACACCTAGATACAAATGGGTCCTATTAATAAACAGACAAGCAACCTGTGCTATTGGAACACTGGAAGGGCTTATTACCATTGCCAAATATGATGCCTGATCTTTTAAGACACTTATTAAATTGTCAACTCCCCATTTAGAGGGCACAATGAATAGCAGTTTTTTTAGATATATAGTTATATCATAAATCTTCACACCAATATTAATCTAAAAGCAAGTAAAATAAATTTTACCCAAAGATCTAATTCATAAAATGGCTACTTCAATAATGTTTCTCTACAGACTGTACATCAGGGGTCGTCAACCTGGTCCCTTCATGGTGGGCGGTGTGGGTTTTTGTCAGTTGTTACAAATTTGGTTCTTCCTCCATTTATCGAATACATTGCTAACAACTTCGCGAGTTTGACTTTTTAAAATATGCTTTTGCAATTTACTTTTGAATTCCATCTCTAAACTTTGAATACAGATAATAATTCACCGGACACTTCTCGAAGTATACTCATGGAGGAGGGAGCAACGAATGAGCTCTGTAGCCAAAGGCACGAGTTTAGTGCGCATAACGAGGCCGGCCATCACTGTCTTCGAGCTGTACCTCATTCATGGTGGTGGGCCGTACGTGCGGCACCGGTGGGCAGTAAGGACATTTTACCACCAACAAAGATACAAAAGTGGGCGGTAGGTATAAAAAGGTTGACGGCCCCTGCCGTACATGAACGATGAGTATTGATTAAAAGTAGAGTGATTTCATTATATTTACAGAAAAATGATTTGCACTATTATGCATAAAAACAATTCTACGTAGTAAAAATATATGGATCAAAGTGTAAATTGTGTTTAAAATACCTACCAGCAGTGATTGAGTTATGAATCAGAAACCTGAATAGGAACACACAAATGTGTGTAGTTATTAGTAGCAATAAGGAAACTGTTACAATGATTTTATATGAAGAAGGCACATAATTAGTGGATAAGGAAACTTATAGTTATTGAAAGAATTCAAGATAAAAACAGAATTAGACATTGTGAAAAATATCATTAGGCAGTAAAAGACACTGTAATGGAGACCAATGATTAAACTGGTCCGGATTCTTGAAATTGGAATATGAATTTATTCTGCACACTAATAAAATTAATTATTCCCTTAATTAATGTTCTGACAATTTACAAATCACATTACTGATTATAGATACCCAGACTTCACACTAGGTATAACTGCTCTCTTCCTATTACTGCACTGTTATTGCTCCCTTTGTAGCAGCCAGTAACTGTGCACTCCTTCCAAGTAACACAATCCTTTCCCAACTTTAACTGTGACATACCATTGCATTAAAAACTAGGTTGTTCAATGTCCTCTGTCAATCACAACATGTATTTTGAAATATATAATACAGTACTTCAGTATTTGAGGTTACACGTTACAGAGCTACTACACGCCATCGTCAGACCTACTTGTACATTACATATGGTGGCAGCGGAGCTAGTTGCGAGGCCCTGGGCGAGATTGATTAGCGAGGCCTTTATGCAACAACAGTATATTATAGAAATGGGAAGAAAATATCATCAGAAGATAAAATAATTATGTATGGATCAAATTTCAAGCCAGTAACGACATGCACAGCTTAAACATCAATAAAAAGTAAAGTGAAAGTTGTAAGTGAAGATGAGAATCATAAGCAGCATAACTGGAATAATAAGTGGAGACATAATAAAGGATGACAGTAACAGAAGGAACTGAAGTTTGACTTTTAGAATCAATTCTGATATTGCTGTAAGTGGTTTTGGTATATGAATAAGACTTTTCAGGACAGTAAGGAAAGCTTTAAACCTATAAATAAATAAAGGACATGTATTTGGAGACCAGCAAGGTGACATGACATTCAAGAATATGTGCAGTCAAGAGCCAAGAGAAGAAACATGAAAAGAGTACAAATAACATTATGAAATGATGACAGACAAATGTACAGAGAAAAAATTATGATGATTACTGAATAGTCTAGAATTCCAAACAATGTCCCCAAGATAATCCTTGTAAATTTACATACAATTTCATTTTGATGAACATTGAAATGAAGCAAAACTATTATTTTATGAAAATTATGTGCATTCCACCTGATACATTTTCAGAATGAAGTCTTTTAATTAAAATAAAAGCAAAAGCACCTCTTTCAACCGAGCTTGAACTTCCATATTTCCTTTCTCCTGTTCAGCTTCAAGTTTCTTGCATTCTTCTAGAAGAGCTGTTCGCTTCACATCAGCCTTCAAAACTTCTTCTACAGCTGGAGTATCATCTGCGACAACCTCCTGCTCACAGTGGAGGATATCGATGTTTGGAGGGATTGCAAATGCCCGTGATGCAATATGACGGAGCAGAGTTGTTTTGCCATGGCTGGAATGATAAGATAATGATATGGTTTTGCAGGTAGATATCACTTCCATCTTCATCTACCCTGAATATGATGGTTCATATGTTCCTCCAAAACAAGATTACATGGTGTTAAAACCAAGATAACCACAATACACAACGGCAAGGCTGTAAAATGTCTAATATGACATTTGCAACAGCTAATTCCAGAATTGAGTATTGAAACCTTCTAAAATGCAAGAAAAATGTAGAACGCATTACAAGCTGCGTCAGGTGGCTGAATGGTGAAAACATTGGCAGAAGATATGGTTTATTCACCATTCAGCCACCTGATGTGGCTTGTAACCTGAGAGTCTTTCACCAAGTGTGATTTACGTTTGGATTAGTAATTGAGAAGAGGTCTGTGGTAGTTTGTGTTATTGTCTATTGGAATAGTTCTACTATAGTCTTAAGAAACTGGGTTATTGTATGATGCAGTGGAACTCGTCACAAGGGTACCAGTCAGGAGGGGGACAGGAGACTGTTATTGGGCGCAAAGGGTTTTAACAATACATCATCAACAATTCAGATTAAAATGCATCTTACCCATTTGGTCCCACAAGACCATATCTACGCCCACTAGCAATAAGAAGACTAGCATTGACGAACAGGTCATTGCCTTTTGCTGATATACTGAAGTTCTCCACTTTAATATCTACAGCATGTTCAAGAGCTTGTAGCTGACCAGCTGACTTTTGCATTTGAGATACTGTGAAGTTTTCACCAAGCTCACTGTGACCCTGCCCACCTTTCTTTGTTAATGTCTCAACTTGCTTTTCATACTCCATCTGAAATTGAAATGAAATAAAATTTGTTTTGTTACTGAAGAAACGCATTTCATACAGCAATGCATTACCTGGCCTGTTTAAAAAAAGTGCAAACAAATAAACTTTTAAAGTTGTGAGTGCTATAATTAGAATATTCTCTTGTAAACAGGTAATAAAAAACAGGATTTTTGGTGAGATTTCTGGTTCTCATGGCAGCAAGAAGATTATTGTCACCTGGGATGTTTACCATGTAGTCTCATAGAAACTGACAAACATTTTAGAGGTGCTTATTGCCTCATCACCCTAATGATGGAGGCAGTAAACACTTCTTAAATAAACACTGGTAAATTTTTACGAGACTACATGGACCAACATCCAAACAGGATCTTTTGTTTTACTAGAGCAGGGCGCTTCTTTCGCAACCAATCTTGTGTAAGAATCTAAACTAAACCCCCCCAAATTGAGGGTTAATAGGGGGTTGGTTGCGTTTTAAAATCTTAAGTAACACGCAAAATTAACTCCCATTCGGTGGTCAAGTTCTTAAAACGCAACCAACACCCCCTTCGGAAGGGTTAGTTTAGTGTCTCATTCAAGTGTTTTAACCCTTGAGTAAGAAACTAAACTAAGCCCCCCGAATGGTGGTTAAAACAACTGACCAACCCCTCTTCGAGAGGTTGGTCAGTTGTTTAATACGTAACCAACCCCTCCTTCGGGGGGGTTGGTTGCGTTTTAAAATCTTGAGTAAGACACTAAACTACCCCCCTTCGGGGGGTTAGTTTAGTTTCTTATTTTATGAATATTATTATTAGTATCAGATTACCTTGTCGGCGTTGGCAACGTCTTTTTCACTTTTCTTCATTTCTTAAATAGTTTTATGTCGCTATTCGGAGGCGATGAGCTGCTTCTGGAGCAGTGATAATGCGACTGGCTTGATAGTTTTTGATTTCTTTGTTGTGAAGCGTTATTTGTTTACTAATACCGAGTAAACAAATATGTGGCATTGTTGATGACGTCATATTTTGACGACAACTACTAATCACAAATTTTTATAGTATAAGATTTTACAAACAAAAATTATATGCACATAAATTAAATACTTACTTGTTTCTTTAACTTCTTCTTCTCTTTATGTGTAAGTTTCTTTTTACTAGCACCTGGAAAAATTAAACCATGATTTTATAGAGCTCAGATTACATTTATGCTTCATGTTATTAATTCAGAACAAAAGCAAAAATGCCTGAATGGTATGAAAGAATGTCTTAATTTTTCCAATATAAGACAGAACCACATAATTTCCATTGTAATACAGAATTTGTAGGAGTAATGCAAAAAGCGATCAAATCAGGGGAACTAATATTATAATCAAAAGGTATGACACCTGCAACTGGACCATATGCTGAGCTATTTCAATCCAATCCACACTGCCACAATCTTACTTCCTCAGAGCAGGATGTCAATATATCCCCACGCAAAGATACAGAAAGCCATAACCAAACTGTTACAGGACAAATTAAGAAATCGATGGTCACTAGATAAGTTAGAACATTCACATGCATGACATGGAAAGACATTGTAAACTGAAGCCGTGTTTGAGAGTTTTATACTGTGATAATGTAAAACATGACCAAATGTGCACTAATGTGGTCAACCATATCTTAGCCGTTTACCAAAAAAGTATAAATTTACTATGTATGTACAGGAAAAGGTGACTGCTTTTGCCTGAAATTTTTGCTTGGTTGTTCCTTTGCTTAATAAATGTTATGTTAAGTGGAAGTTATATGATTTTTAGAAGTAATTTCATCATGTTCCAAATGAATCCCAGAAGCAACTTTTCTGCAGTTAATTTCCAAAGTTCACAACTTGTAGCCACTTATAAACCTCAAGTTTTTAAAGTTGTGAGGTATATTTATATATGGTCACAAGGAAAACTTCAACGCTTTACAGTGAACTCTAGAATGATTATTTAAGTGCATTATCAAGAAGTTGTTAAAGAGAAACCTCATGAAACCACCTTCAATACTCTAGTAGGGGGTGATTTTCATATACCCCATATTTGAGAAATCAGCTAACAAAAATTAAAAAATTGACAAACATGGTTGGTAATGGGACCAATATATATACCAAATTTCATTACAATCCTAGACTTCAAGGTTCAAATGATATATTGGTTTTTCATTGAATAACTGCACAGTATACTGAAAGCAGAAATTAAGTTCATGAGGAGAATAGCAATTACACTCAAGCAGGTTATAAAACCAATTTAGATACATCAAAGGAATACAAAATCAATCACAGAATCCATGTAAAATTAAAGTTAACTGGAAAATTGAGTTTTATGAATGCTAGATGATCTTGGTCCAAATTTTCCAGTATGAACCAAATGACAAAGCTCTTTGAGGAGACCCTACAAATGCTGGCATGAGGCTATAACAGGCCACTAGGCCTAAGGCATGGACGGCTAATGATGCTGATGATGGCTACAGACAGGAAGACAAAAACAGACACAAAAATGTATGTATACTATCACACAATAGTCCTCAACCTTTGAAGTAGTGCATACATTGCCATAATCTTACCTGTAGAACCATCTGCAGCAGCACTAGATTCCTCTTCCTCTTTGTCAGAATCATCACCAGTGTTAATATTCTCAGGAGGTTCCTTTCTGTTATCTTTCAATTTATTATTCTTGTACTTTTCACTCACATCAATTCTTGTTCCCTTTTTGTCTTTCTTCTTATCAAGTCCTACTTTAGATACTTTATTAACAAGATCATCCTCAATCTCATCTACTTCGTGATCTGATTCATTTTCAACCTTTTTATTTTTTGATTTTTTCTTTTCCTTCTTTCTTTGTGTGACAACAGGAAGGTCTTCATCTTCTTCATCTTCACCAGCAAAATCAGATTCGTCTTCACTTTCAACCTTCTTTCTACCTTTTGGCTTTTTCTTATCCTTCTTTGATTGCTTCAAAACAGGAACCTCATCATCTGACACTCTACCAAGTTCCTTAAACTTCTCATCTAATTTGTCTTCATCATCACTCCATTCATCTATTTTGCCCTTGCCCTTTGTTTTTTTCTTTGATTTCGCTGCTCTATTAGTTTTATCAGCATCTCCAGTCTTCTCCACTGGTTCCTTCTGGGTAGCTTCATCATCAGAATCCTCATCACTTTCACTTTTCTTTTTGGTTTTTGGTTTTTTCTTCTCTTTTTTTACTGGTTTCACAACGACAATTTGTTCGTCATCTGATCCTTTTGACAAAGTGTTTAATTTACCTTCCAACTTACCATCTTCATCACTCCAATCATCTTTTTTTCCTTTTTGCTTTTTCTTGAAAACTGCCTTGGAGGATTTTGAGGTTATTACCTCAGTGTCATCACCACCAGTCTTCTCTTCAACATCTTCCACATTTTTTTTACCCTTTCCCTTTCTTGGAGGCATGGCTATGTATTACAGAGAAACGCCGAATTTATAAAGTAAATGATGTATAATTCTGTCACCTATTCTGGTCACTGAAAGAATTACACAACGTGCTTTCCAGATGAGAAAGCTCCTCTGTGATGCCAACCTACGACAAAAAACACTAACATACAAAGTTAGAAATGTTTTCGTTTTCGAGTAAGTTCGTCGATTGTCATGTTAGTTGATCATGAGATCTCGATATAGAATAAAATTTAATAGAATTTTATATATTTCATAGGCCTAAGTCAGGGATATTATAATACAAATACAATACTTGTTTCTTATACAAATGTAAATTGACAGTAATATACAGTCAACAACAGAATTACCACAAAAGTAATTACATAAGACAGCATACCCACTGTTGCTTATAAGTATTTATAATAGCTAAGAATTTTGTTCGAGGTAAATTCTTCTATCTAGTAGAAGGAGTGAGACAGGAGATGCTCCTTCAGTAATCGCTTACACTTCTAAATATTATGATTCGGACTTTTTACAAGGGGGGGGGGGTGAATTATTGAATAGCTTAATTCCAAAATAATATATATATTTTTTTTACTGAGTTTAGAGTGTGGCATATGAAAGTTATGTCTGTATCTTATACTTATATTGTGGATATCTGAGTGTGAAAATTTTCCATGTTGTTTATTACAGATGATAATAAGAACAAGAATTCACTGGTTAGTGGAAGAATATTATATTTCTTAAACAATTGCCTGCATGATGCTCTCCCTTAAGTGCCTACCATTATTTTAATTTGCTTTTGGATAGAAAGTACTTTTTTTCTGCCTGTTGAGTTTCCCCAGAAAATAATTCCATATGACATGATCGAGCAGAAGAAGGCAAAGTAGACTAATTTTAAAGTTTCTGTTTTCATGAGTCATGTAACAGTCCTCATATAGCAAAGCATGATGAGCATAGTTTAGGAATAATGTAATTAATGTATGTGTTTCCAATATAAGTTATTGTTAATTTGTAGGCAAAGAAATTTAGTTGATTATACTTCTTCAATTGTGTTATCCTTATACCCTCTTCCTAGCATAACACTTCTTTTGGTAGTACAAACTTTCATGAAATTTGTTTTGTCAAAATTTTATGTGAGTTTATTGCCTTTAATCCATTTTTTCAAGCAAGCAAAGACATCATTCATGCAAATCTGGAAAAGTTTCTGGATGTGGAATAATAGTATTGTCCACATAAAGTGTGATTTTAGAGTTTAGGTTGGCAGTAAATTATTGTCGTGAGAGCAGCACAACAATGTCAATAAACAGTTTAGTTGTCTGTTTATTGACATTGTTACGTCTGGCATTGTTGTATGTTTATTAACATTATTGGGTTTGGCATTGTCGTATTCGGTATTGTTGTCTATTTATAGACATTGTCGTATTTTTAGAGTGAGTGGAGCCAACGAGAGGTCTGGTGCGACGCCGAGTAAGGACTGGTCGGCTACGTGAGCGACCACCGGGTACGTGGACCGTGGCGGCCGAGGAGCCAGCGGGTGTCCAGTGGGGTGCTACGGGCCGACGCCGAGTAAGGACTGGTCGGCTGCGTGAGCAAGCACCGGGTACGTGGACCGGAGCGGCCGAGGGGCCAGCGTGTGTCCAGTGGGGTGCTACGGGCCGACTTGTAGGAGAAGAGTGTGAAGAGTGTGAAGAGCGGAGCTCGGGGACCAGATAGACTCGATGGACAGAGCGAGAGAATGTGTGTGTGTGCGCGCACAGAGACTCGAGTGTGTTGTTGTTGTAGAGAGATGACTGTATGTGTAGACCTCTGTATCTGATTTAATTTGACGTGAATAAATCAGGATTGACAATCCAGGTCGCAACGCCGACCCACGTTACAATATATATATGAGGAAAAGCAGAAGACCAAGTGCAGAACTCAGTTATAGTCTTGAGTATTAAGCTTGGAGTATTCAAGTTGTCTTCACTAAACAGTTTATGTTGTTCTCGGAGAAGAGGAAAATATTTAACAAATGACAAGAGACGAGTCAGCTGAGAGTAATTTTTGTTACTTAACATTGAAATGTTTTATCCTGCAATCTTAAAGTATGTTGTCAATTTTTATTGTAGAACAACTTATTGATATCTGTTCCTTTACCTCTCCAGGTTGACACTGGTGATCCTGAAATAAAAGTAACTGTCAACAAACGTGCACAACTTATTTATTGTATGATCTAGATTTATGTACATAATTTATAACAAGAACAAACATTTCCATGTCATGTAGCACACTGACAGTGTGGTACTGTATTTGTATGTGATGAACAGTAATAGTAATTATTTTGTTCTTATATGTGTTTCACGACATGATCAACTTTTGGCACCGCATTTTAAAAAATAAAAGTTGCAAACACATCTTTATATAAAAATGTGTAGAGAGATGGTATAGCAGGCAGAAATACATGTTGTGAATACAAAGGAACTTTGTAAGAACATGTGATGGCATTAACAGGCACGGATTAGTAACAATGGCAAATTCAGCAACAGTTTTTGTTTGAATTAACTAGGGTTGGCAGTTTGTTCAAAATTTACATATCTCATGTTCTGTACTGATCAGATAAGGTATTCCTAAATACTTTCTTAATATTTTAGTATAATGTACGAAATTAAGCCTCATAACTCCATGGAGCAGAGTCCTTGAGAAATTAAAAGTCCCAGAGTTAGTCGAGAATTTCCCTACCTGATATTTTGGAGGTGCTTACTACCTCCATCATCCAGACTCATCACCCTGATGACTGAGCCAGTAAGTACCTCTGAAACATTGGTGCATTTCTACCAGACTATATGGAGCAACATTCCAGAAGACTTCATACTTATACCAACAAGAACCTGAAATTTCACTGTTCATTACCATATTCACAAAATACTGCCACTTGTCCCTATCCTGAGCCAGAAGATTATGTTCCTGATTGTTCCACCCTGCTTTTCCAAGACCCATTTTAATATGACAGTTTATCTACACACAGATGTACCATCCATCCTGTTCCTCTGATACCTGGTGAAAAATCATGAAGCTTCTCAACATTTTTTCCAGCCTCCTGTCACTTGCTATATCTAAGGTCCAAGGACTTCTCTCAGTACCCCTCAATCTGTTCCCTTAATGTGTGACAAAGTTTAACCCCCGTAGCAAATAACCGGCATAATTTTAGTTTTCAGTATTTAAATCTTGACATTTTTAGGTGTTCATCATGCTCTGATGTGAGTGAAGAACACCTGATGAGCAACCTACATGAACAGGTTCACTGTTGCACAGTAATGAGAGGCATTGTTTCATTGTTGGAATGCACTGTTGCACATAAATGGGAGGAAAGATCATTGGAGCACATTGTGCAACAATATTACTGAACCACAATGCAACAGTGGCCTAAAACATTGCACAACAATGGGAACAGGTCATTGCTGGAACACACTGTAGAGGAATACTGACCTTTGATTAAAAGAGTGCAACAATGCCACAAGAACATTATCAAAACACATTGTTCAATGATCTATGTGAAGAACACTTCTGGAATGTCAGTGTACTCCAAAGAGTACACCTTTCCATCTTATTAGAGAGGAGAAAGGTAGACTCAATTTTGATTTGTTACTGTCATTACCAAATATTCAGACTTTGCTACATTACTGCTCTCACCAGCTGCCACAGTGTCTTTATGAAAGTCACTTTCCATATCAGATGAGATTGATTCATCAGAGCCAGTCTCCAAAATTAGCTCGTGCAGTTCTTATTTTATTTCTCAAAATTCATGCCATTGTGACAACATAACTTCCTGTTGATGGAAATACAATATTCTACTGGTTTCCACTAGCACAAGTAGAAAATGTATGTCAGTGTCTGTATTCAGAACTTCAAAAAATAGTCTGGCCTTGCTCTCCCCTCCCTTCCCCCCTTCCTACAACTGCTACCTCGTCTTCATGTCGGTGCCGGCAAACTATAAACACTTGATGCAGCAAACTGAAAATACATAATGAAGGTTAGTTTCTGTATTTAAAACTTCTATTAGTGCTCTGTTCTACCACCCATTGAACATAATCATCCTCTCACCACTAACAAATTTACAAACATGTGACAGAAATGTTGGCATTTTTTTGGTATTCCTTATGACTTGCATTTAGATGCTACTGGCAAGACCTTGAATGTGTGTCAATATCATGACCATGTGACTGGAACTTTTATAGCTGATAATTATGAATAAATTACAGCTGGAAAATATTATGGAATGCAGTGAACGAAAGTACAGTGAACTAAAAAATTACTCTAGAGGGATGTTTTAGGGCCATGCTAGGGTAACACACACCCAGTTGGAATGTGCTGGACAGTGTGATGCACAAATGATAAAGGATAAATAAAGAGCCAATCTGAAAATAGGCTTCAAAATGGTAAAAATAGTGTTTTGTACACATGCTCATTTAATATTTGGTATTCTCTGAAGTATTCATCGGTAAATAAAATTGCCAATGAATGTGCAATTAGTTAATTAACATTAGTTCGTAGCTTTTTAATTTTAGATCCATACCTGGAATTTAATAGCTGTAATAAGTATTCAACAAAGGGAATAAACAGTACAAATGAACATTGAATTCATGTTCCAAAAAAAGGTAATACAAAGAAAAGAATTATGACATGTATAATTACATTTTTAGTATAAAATTTAATGTTGAAAATTTATCTCACTTTTTATTATGCCATCCCTACGTTTGTCATTTCGTCAAAAGCATTTTGTAGTTATGCAGTAACTTTGGCACTTACATGATTCAGTTTCCTTTGAAATATTTTGTACCGCACTTATTGGGACTTAGGTGTCAAAGTTACAACATTTACTGCAGTATTAGGCAGATACCTAACATAACCTGCCCACTGAATACATACAATGTACAATTACCTTTTTCCTCCATAATACTTTCTATGCTTTAGAAAGTCATCCATCACAGGTTTCTACTTCAATGTCAGTTGAATCCGCAGTAACTGGTGTAACTTACAGCAATATCTAGGCCTGCTCTCCTTTGAAATCTTCCGAGTCACTTCATCATTAATATTGAACAGGTCTTCTTTTGATGAGTAACAACACTTCAATTATATCATCTGTTACTTCTCCATTTCCATGTTAAGAAGATCTAAAATTTGGAACATGGGGTGACACCATAATAATGTTTTTTCAGTGTTTAACATAAACTATATATTTATGACATCTATTGGGAAGTAATGACATCTGAATTGTTTTCATTTTTTAATATGTTTAATGAACATGCTGCATCAGACTGAGCAGTAAAAGCATAGTGAGAAATGATGGAACTTTGGGACTGATGTAGCAGTTCAAGCTGCAACCTGGGGTGGAGATGATATAACTGCATTAGCCCCACTTCTTCGTCTCTTTAGTTGCTTCCAAAACCTTCTTTCCAGTTGTCTTCCCTGCAAAACCAAAAAAAGAACAGTACAAATAAGATATCACTAATAACACTTTCATTATTCGAGGATGCTGGTGTTTCTTGGTTCCAAAGGTCCAAGTGGGAAAACGTGTGACTGAGCTTTCACTAAATTCATTCGTCATATTTCCTTCTAAGTCTGACAAACTTCTTTAGATCAACTGTCATTGTGAAAGCCTTTTCAGATTGGGAAATGAAGCTTACATTTGAGTGCTATTATGTTAAAGATTAAAATATTTGTGTACTGGATTTTTGTAAACGCTTTTAATTAGATTTATCAGATTTTGCTGACACCGTAACTTTCTAAAGGAGAACATAGTTCATCCCTGTGAGGTATCAGAAAAGTAGAATTGTGTCGGTTTATTCAGAGGAGAAATACAATATACACAGTTCTGAAATTTTTGAATACTTAAATTTTCCCATGCTAAGGTGATGCTAAATAATCTAACATGGACTATCCTATCAGATGAGCCTCCATTCATGAACACAATGTTATAATTTAAGATTTTAGGTTTTCATGGCTATGAGTAAGTTGATTGTGATTGTTCAGGTTGTGACGACATGTAGTATTATAGGTAGTTACCAATGTTTTAAAGGAATGTATTACCTCCACCTCTGGTGTTGCATTCTTTTGCAACATTGGCAATCACTTACAAGATTACATGACATTACGACTCTGAAAACCACAGTCAAAATACGTTAACATTTCAAATACCAGAATAGTATAAATATGATTAAAACATAAATCAAAACCAGATTTCTGTTATTACAGCTATTTTAATGAATTATAAACAAATTATAGAAAAATTAAATATACATGATGAATTTTAAATTCTGTTGATGATTAGCTATGCATTGGACTAAGAGATGATTGTGTGCAATGTAATCAGAAATACATACATTCTGTCGACGTGGGGTTAGCTGTCGAGGTAGGGTGGTTGGGATGTCATCCACTGTCTCCCTGTTGAACAAACGGAATA
>NW_019060515.1:222971-244570 GCF_000696155.1 Zootermopsis nevadensis | reverse complement strand
ATCATTGCTCCAATAGTTATGCAACAGACATAACATTTCACCACCTTATTATACCGTCGGTCTAAATTGGGTCTATATCTCGAGCTTATCAATTATCTTGTCTCTGAGGATAGTTTTTAAATGTATTTAATTACTCCCAACATATTAACTCTATTCCAACCTATTCTTTAAATTTTCTTGTGATTATATAAATGTATATGAAATTGAGGATTAAGGATCCCACTTCTTTTGGCCTACTAACTATATGACAGGAACAGTTAATTGTTTATCATAATGAGAAATGACTCAGCCATGCTCAGTACATCACATAATAAAATGCCTTGACACTAAAATAACTTTCTAGGATTCTCTAAGTGATAATTTACAAAAAGTGTCTCACGTATACTGTGAAAATAAAAAAAAAAGTGGTTCTCATGTTTCAGAATCATTTGCTGTTATTACTAAGCACCTGGCTGTCAGACGATGTCTGTGACCTGCTGCGTTCCGTACTCCGCGACTGACTTCGTTCCATGTCCGACATCTCCAGTTCTTCACACTTGCTGTCGCTCCTCACAGCCATGATCTGCAGCTGCTCACCGTGGCGTCTCAGGGTCTCTGGCGACCAGACTTCAGGTTCTGGTTCATCATCAGGTGTCATGGATGCGCCCCCCAGCTGTCCTCTCATCCATTGTGCCAGATGCAGGGCACTGCCTTTGCTCTCTCCAGACTTGCCCAGCTGCCTGCACCTGTGCTCAATAAGGTCGTCTAAATGTCTCTGGGAATTCTCCAGTGACTTGCAATCAGGCATCGGAGTCTGTAAGTTAAAGGAAATGAAGTACGATTAACCCGAGTAGAATTCTGCATATGCACATAGGGAAGTATTTACATACAGGGCTGGGGCATCTTAAAACAATTATGGAATACAGCCCATAAGTTCCTTTTTGAGGATATTAAAGGTAAAATACACTACATGACAATTACTTATCTCTGTATCTTCTTTAATTACTGGGGAGTGACATGAACAAACAACACTTTTGATTTCATAAGAATTAATGAACACACAACAATGAAAATGTCTTCCTATCTTATTCTCTCTGCAATGGGAACGGGTGAACAGCATTTAATCTTGCTCTGCAGCTATTATTATTATCATAATCATCATCATTGTTGTTATTGTTACCATAATTATAATTATCAATATGGTTTAGTTACACACAACAAAACATTGTGATTGTGATAGAAGCTAAACATTTTTATTTTTTTTAAACTAAAAGCTGGACATAATTAAGAATTATATTCTGGTATCAGCCAATGAGAAAAAATTATACCAACTGTGAACAAAACTAGAATTTAGGATTTGAGGTTTCAACGGTGGTAAGTCTGAAGATGGCTGTCTTCTGGGTTGTAACTCCGTGTAGTCTGGTAGAAGTTGCCAACGTCGACAAGGAGGACAGCCATCTTAAAACCAGAATTTGATTTACTGAGGTCAAAATCAACTTAGATAGCCATAACACTGATTAGATATGTTATTGTAGCTTAAGAACATTAAGTAGGTCCACAAAACTTTGAACAAAATGGTGGGATTTTGATGAAGGCACAACAATAATGCATTTCATTAGAAATTAAATTCTGAGTCCATTCCAATTTCGCCTTAGAAATCGTTCCTGTCAATGATCAATAATAATCAACAAAGACTGTCAGTAAGGCACCAGCGAGTTATCATGTGATCGTTTCATCCATCCTTGCTAACTTCTTACTTTCTTTGGATCATTAATAAAGCTGGTGGATGTGATGACAGGACACAGCACAAGAAAACACGAAGTTTTACTATTATCTTTTTAGATATCTTGGAGTTGTGGGCAATATCGGGAAAGCTGGCCTATACTGAATAGATGTTGGCTAATGCATAAGCTCAAAACCTTGTGGGTTTATGTAGCGCTACGTATTTCAAAGGAAGAAGTAGCAGAATTGTTTAAACGACGAAACATATTTCATAATTGAATGTTAGTTCAATAAGTAAAAGAAATATATGTCTTCACTGATTACTATGACACGAGTCTAAAGCTCAATGGCACTGGATGTGGGTGAGTGGTTTCACACTCCGACCACTTTATTTCCGGGGTACATAGCTTTTGGCACCTTTAAATTCGAGGCTCTATTGTTTTAAAACTACTAATAAATAATGTTAAGGTTCTGTCTTTAGGTTGAACCATTTCCCATGATTTATGATTTAGAACAAGCCTAAAGTTGCGACCGAGTGGTTAATATTCCTACTTCATATGGTAGGTTCCGGGTTCAAATCTCGGTCTGGAGGCCAGTTATCTTAACTGAGGTTTTTCATGGGTTTCCTCAGTTCATCAAGAAAAATGATTAATCACATTTGATACTATATAGTCTGATGTATTTTTTTTATTTAGTGTTCTGTCTGATGACAGGTCCATATGAACAGGATCCTTCCATCCTTTTCTCGGACTGGGACCTGTTCATATACGTTCTTGGTAGATGATCCAGAAGTGGTTTGCCATTGCCTTCTTCTGTGTGTGAATGGAGTAATTGTTGGGATGCCACGGAGAAACCGGGGACGCCCCCGGAGGAAACCTACGTGTTGCCTAGACCACGGCCTTGCCCAACACAAGTTATAAATTCGGGAACCGCCGGGAATCGAACCCGAGATCCCAGGATTACAAGGCCAGCGTTCTAACCGCTAGACCACCGTGGCGTTAAAGTCTGATGTAGTGACAGCATTGTTGTAAAGTAAAAGTGAATAAACGAAATATTAAGATTCTGTAATTAATTATTTGATTCATGGCTGACTGTTAAGAATAGTATGCAATTGATAATGATGTCATAATAAACGTATTATGGTGATGAACAGCAAGAATGTATGGTTACTTAGATTAAGGAAAACACACTCATAGATCTAACAAAATAAAATGTGCTGGAACGAACTAATCAGTTCATAAGCTGTTTTTTCAAAGGAGATTATTGTAAATGTATACTACTTTATGTTTGAATTTTTTTATAATGTCCAAAAACTGACATAAATTATTTAACTAACACCTACAACATGTCACAAGATGCAATTTGGATTAAAAAAAATTCAATGTGTAGCATATATTGTTCATAAAATGAAAACTAATGCATGAAATAAATATGCAGATTAATCTCAGTAACATATGAATAAATGTAGTTATATACCTACTTGAACTGTGTTAAAGTAACATGCTAGCAACAGGACAGTTTGTAATGATTCATTACATACAGCATAAAACTACTACTGCTAACGTTATATAATTATACTACGTCTAAACTGAACATTTAATATTTTAAATTTTCTCTTCTAGATACATGATAAAATAAGAGTCAATCAGAATATTGAGATTTGAGGTTTTCATGGCAGTGAAAACGATGATGTTCTTCTGGATTATGGCATTATATAGATTTGTTGGTAGGTGACATATTGGAGGGCTGAAGTGGTGAAACTGGGAAGTGCAGGGATTAAAAAGGGTTGTATAATATTACCACTTCAGCCCTGAAAATGGAGACAGCTTGTTTATTTAAAATGTTGTCTTCTGTTGATGAAAATACATGATGCCAGAACCCATAAATAAACATCATTAGAATGTTAGAAGCACTGCATTTTACTGCCCCTCTAGACTTCAGTTAACCTCGTATATTTTTTCAGCACATTACATTCTGGCAACTGTAACTATTTCACAAGAAAAAGATTATTTTTTTTGTAACTGGGAGTACACTATCTTTTCATACAAGTCACACTTAGAAGAGTATTAAACGCATTCATAAACATGAGAATTAACAATTATTCTCCATTCCACGAACACATCGTAGAGGGGGTGCAGGTAAAATTCTGTTTGTTCTTAACTTCAGCAACATATTTAGGTTAGTGGTCAGCTTAATGCTACAGCTGCTTTATCCATGGGATAAAGGTCCACAGTACCAACCGGAGAGGAGGCTGGGTGGGTCTCAGATGTGGTTCAGGTGAAGCGGCAAAGAGGAAAATAAATAGCCTAACTCTGCTTGTGCCACGAACAAAACTCTAGTCATTCAGCTAATAAACTGTCAGAAAATAAATGTACTAATCCTTTAGCATCTCATGTTTTCCTACATATCGATGTTATCTGCTTACTTTTGAGACAATTTCCCGTACGAGTGAGAAAAAATTGCAATAGAAATTCTCTCCAGCAGCGTTACAATGTTCCAAAAGACATTTGTAGGTATTTTCAATGTAGTACAGGGATAGCTGTTATTAAACGTGAGGACTGAATACGAATAAATCAAACTGTTTGATTAGAACTATCAAATGCATACTGATTGACTCTCACATGACCCAAGTACTTTAAACTATATCTGCAGTCAAAAGTACCCATTGTGTCACTACTCTATACCACCTCCTTGTACAGGAAGGCTATTACATATGGTAGTAGCTACTGTAATTACTAACTACATTTTATTGCTATAATAATCTGTACTCATTATGCATGCAGACTGGTTTACCTATTTTTACTATTATGGACAAATGTTTAAGCATATCTTTAGAAATATAAATATTGTCCATGAACCAAAGTAAAGTATTTAAGTGCTGTCATTCTCTATTTAAAGTATAAATTTATAATAATGGTCTTTTTAAATACAATAAAGAATTGAACTGAATTAAATATTAAACTTTGTTTTGTAAGATTTTTGTGAATATTATTACATTGTGTATTCATTGTTTCTATATTAAAGCAATATCCAGAAATGTATAAATGCAAGTACTGGATACTGGGAACGACACATTCTTCAAGTGCCTGAGCACTGCGGGTCCCAACTTTTTCGTTTGCTTGATCTATAGACAGTTAGTAGGACTCCTTGGACTAGGGATCGGCCCGTCGCAAGGCCTCTACCTGTACACAGGACAGCACAACACAGAAAAACGCAGACAAACATCCATGGCTTGAGTGGGATTCGAACCCTCGGTCCCAGTGACCAAGCAGCACAAGGCCCGCGCGGCCATTGTGAATAAATGCAAGTAATGTACAATAATATGTTGCATTACAAACACCAGAATTTCTAAAAATTTGATAATATATTGAGCTTTTACATTCATAAAAATTACATATGGGCACAATGTGTCTAAATTATCTGGCTTAGACACATACTACTGTAATATATACTTCAACAATATTTTATTTGGGAACCTTTAAAATATGAACAGAATCACTGTAGGCAGTAATTATCAGCTGTACTTGTAATTAGAGGTCATATATCAACTATGCCCTTGAACGTCAGAGAGAAATCTTTGTTGCATGTAACTTCATAGCTTATTCATGTAAAGACATTACTTAGAATGAAGCATATTTTCCGACTATATGGAATCATGCAGCAGTATGCACATTAAATATAACAACAAAATAAATATCAACGGTGTTACAATGTGTCTTGAGTAAAACATCTTATTTTACATATATGCATGCACAGTTATCTATACTAAGTAATATATCTGAACCTAGATAAGAAGAAATCACAAATCACTCCAAATAAGAATATCACAATATTTCATACCTGAAGACATCTTGTCAGTTTTGTTGACGATATCTCGATACTCTTACTACACCTAACCTTACTATTGCATAAATAAACTGGAACATTAATACAGTTCTTCAACATATAGATCCATTTACAGAACTATATTTTTGTGATGGTAAAATATACTCATGAAAGTTGAGTGAACCATAAATTATTCAGCATTTTGAGATAAAAGAACATATAATTATGTACTTTAACAAAAGACATCAGTTCATTAGATATTATATTTTTGATGTTTAACAAGACTTAAATTTGTTCATTATTATAAAGACTGTACTAATACGAGTAGTTTCTTGTGGTTGTCATGACAACAAATAAATAAATTTGTACTTGTACATGCCCTCCAAGCACCTACATGGTGTGTAGTGGGACAACTTTACTTTACTTGGATATTATCTATAATTAATTATAGTTTATTATTGCCATACTGAAATAATACTTTGCATTTATAAGCACACATGTCATTATATGACAGCATAATTAAACAGATATTTGAAATATGACCCTAATTATCCTGTTTTATTTATTTGTCTATGTCAACAAAAGAAACATTTCTAAACATAAAACTTAAAAATAACAATAAAAGTGGCATTAATTTATTGTTTATAATAGCTGGATAACATTTACATAAAAATGCAAATTATGTTTCATATACCATATTGTTCAGAGGCAAAATTTATGTACCAGACTGTAAATAAAATTCATAAAAGAGATATCACTATAATACAGAATAATTTTACCATATCAGGTGCAAAATCTGGCAGTTGTATTTCTAGTGATACCAGTTCTTTGCTCTACAGCACTTGCAACTTTTACTGTGCAAGGTATTTTATGCTCAGAATGTAATTTGTGGTTTACAAGCTGAAAATACATGTTTTCATACATTTTGTTATTATTTTTGTAAGAATGCCAATATTACTGTTTAATAGATGCATATACAGCACACTTCTCCCATCGCGTCAGATATCAACTCAATGAACAGTACCCTCAGCGATGGATTGGGCATGGTGGCCCAGTAGTATGGCCACCGAGGTCACCGGACCTGACTCCGTTGGACTTTTATCTGTGGGGTCACTTGAAGTCCGTAGTTTATGTAACAACCATAAACAATGAAGACGACCTGTGGAAACATGTGCAGAATGCATGCCAGATGATTCGAGGAAACCCTGGTTTGTACGAACGAATTCGTCAGTCTTGTGTACATCGTGCTTGTGCATGTGTTGAGAATGGAGGAACAACCTTTGAGCATCTGTTATAAAGAAACATCCCTGTCCTTATACTTGGCAATAAAGGTATACATTAAAAATAATTTTTGGCTATTATTTCGAAAATGAAATATTTGTGACCCCATGTTCATAGGAATATTTTTTCTTATTTTTGATCCAGGAACATGTACACAAAGTTTGTAAACATACTTCTGACTCACTCTGTATATATTACTTATTTGATGCCCATACAAGAATATAAAATTTGAACTCCTTGATTAATGAGCGTTGTGAATATGTGGTACAATTTCTTTAGGACTGGAAGCAATATGAAGCCCATATTTTGTAACTGTATGTCCAGGGAATCAATTTACTGTGTTGTTCTCATTCTCCTACTAAAATTACAATACATAAAACATGATACATGAAAATATGCTGATTCAATATTTGTGACTTAAGATAACACTTGATTAATAAAGTTAATTGTATGTGTAAAAGATGAGATTATCTAGATAGAATAACAACATTCATTTTTTGGAAACAAAATTTTCCCATCTTTCTTGCATATGGTAATATTGACACTCTTACATATTATCAATAACATGAATATACACACTGTACTTCTTGTGCATTATAGTATGATTATAATGACAGTGTATATATATATAAAACAGGTATTTCAAAATATTATTAATAAATAACTGCATATCACAAAGCATAATAAGTAATGAAATAAATTAAATTAATCAAAAGACATAATAATTCAATTCTCATTTGAATGTTGAATACATGGATTATATTACGTTCTTCCTCGATAGTAGGTTGCATTCTTAGAAACATACAATATGTTTATATATTGTAATGGGTAAGAATATGAAAGTTGTCAATCATACTTACATAGAAAAGGCAGTATGACTAAAAAGAACTAATTAAAAAATAGTATATTTTGTAACAATACAATGACAATACTTTTGGTTCAGCTAGTCTCTTGCTGTAATTATTCCACTGTTTTATATTGTGCAAGAAAGTTGAAAGAATATTGAATAATGTTATAATTAAATAATAACAGCTGATACAATTTAGGCCTGCCAGTTGTTGTTGTTTCTTGGCTCAACAACCTGGTCATGGGTTTTCACCGCCTCCTTCTTCGGAGGTTTCTTGGTCTTGAAGTGTAAATTTGTGAGTAGTGAGTGACCAGTCCACTGACTCTGCACAATTTCTACTCAATCCCAATATGACTGCCAGAGCCATCTAGCAGTTAATCAGGAGACTTGGGTGAGAAATGGCTGCTGAATTTTGCTTACGAAACATCTCGTATCATGCTCGTAAAGTTCTTTTAAATCTACGAAATGGGACTTAGGCCTGCCAGTAAGAGCAAACTCGCATATAAAAAAGTTTGTATTTCACAAACAGCTTTTACCGATTCATCAATCTCATTGGAGTAAATTCGTGTTAACGAAACATAAGTAATTGCAGAGATGACTCTATTTATAATTTGATGTAAGAATTACGATTTATTATAAGAATCAGTATGAGATACATTGTAAAACGTTATAAATAATGTTATTATTATTTTACAAAAATGTGACAACTGACATTAAAACAGTCACGGAGCAATTTCATATTTTCAGTCAAGTAGACTGATGTTGATTTTATAAAAAAAGTAAAAATGTAATGATTGCAATAATCTGTAATTATTGTTTCACTAGTATTTCAGTTGTAATGAGAAAAGATTAGGTCTTAATTACACTGTTCTCACCAGTAATATTAGAACTTAATATTATTGCTTCAGTATTATCGGGTTTAGATCAAGGAATCAATTATACATGAAGCAAGACATATGAATACAAGTCTAATTTGAAAAGTGAGATTTAAATTTTATAAATATGTTAATTTAATAACCTTATGTTTATATTTTGTCTGTAATCAAGCTCTTGAATGACATAAATGTCACAACTATTTACCACATATTAAAATAATACCACTCATTTTTCAATGACCCTGCTGTCTATGATGTCACATTGGAAGAAAAGGCAACAAACTTACAGTGCCCATAGAATCTCCCGAATCACGAAGAATAGAAAAAGTTTGTATTTGGCCCCTCAACTAAGTGTTCAGCAAAAATTATATCACAAGTTTTAGTCTTTTACAGTTTCAATTGCTTATTTGAACTTCATATTGACCTACAGACTATTCCAAATTGTATTCTTATTAATACTAAGCATGTAAAATTCTAATTTATATAATATGCAATGGATCACAACTTATAGCCTTCCCCAACTGAATCTCTGGTACTTCTGATTAGTCTGACCACCAAATATGACAAACATAATTTAGTTTAATAATGAACATATCTGAAATTGCAAGACTAAGGCTGGGGCCACACGACCGTACAAAGTACGTCCGTTGTAATGCACATCGTGACGTCATGATGTGCGTTACAATGGACATATTTTGTATGGTCGTGTGGCCCCAGCCTTAATGGATTCAAGCTCAAGTTAAGCACTTTTAGCAGAAAGTATAATATGATATAGCCGAGGACAGGGACTTGTGGCACGGTGAGCTCTTGTGAATATGGTAATGAACCTTTGGGTTCCAAGACGGTGAGGAATTTCTTGACTAGCTGAGCATACTATAAATGTCTCAGGAATGACTCTGCTCCTTAGTAAAAGTTTGATGTAGGATTTTTGTTATACTGTAATGTTACTGCAGACCAAAATTAGAGTAAAATGACTTACCCAGTACAAAAGCATGTAATATAAATATAAGTACAAGCCTATATTATTTGTAAAATGCTAATTTCAGATAGGAATTTTAACACTACATGCAATGACACAAAATTTAATTATAGACAAAAATTTTAGTGAATATAACTAACATTAAATGAAGTTTACACTATCTATATTAAATCATATATGACTAACATGAAATCTCTTAAAAACGAATTCATAAAGACATATGGAAAATTATGTTATCATAAAATTAGGCCTTTGATTTTGCCATGAAACTGAATTAGTTTCATGGCTGGACACATTATACAAATGCACTATATTCTATGAAGCATAATTCATATCTCTCCACATAAGATTTGTGGCTGAGGTGCAATTTACAACTGGGATGAGCAAATATGTAAGGATACAGCCCATCACTACCATTAAACATTTTTATCTTTCAATATGTGATCACCAAACTGCTACTTCATCTATTTTCCAGCAGTAAGGCAACATCTGAGAGACGAAACTGATGATGATGTGGAAACTGCAGTAGAACAATGGTCGAAAAACACCATACTAACTTCTTATGAACAGGGGACGGAGAAAACTCATCTCACACTATAAGTGCCTTAGTCTCCAACAATCGGCCCAGATAACAAAGTGTACAATGATTGATTTTTCAAATCAAAGATTCGATAAACCCCAAACCTGCCTATAGCCTTACTTTTGAACAGGATAATTGATAAAAATACATTGTAACTGTTCTTCTTTATTACGCCGTCTCCTTTACAGGAGGCTGGCGACATATATCCTTCCATCCTTTTCTCGGACTGGGACCTGTTCATATATGTTTCTTAGGCAGGTCATACAGAAGTGGTTTGCTATTGCCTTCTTCTGTGTATGGAGTAATTGTTGGGATGCCACGGAGAAACCGGGGAGCCCCCGGAGGAAAACTCCGTGTTGCCTAGACCACGGCCTTGCTCAACACCAGTTATAAATTCGGGCACCGCCGGGAATTGAACCCAGGACTACAAGGTCTAACTGCTAGACCACCGTGGTGGTTGTAACTATTAACTAAAAGTAATTATAAATATAGTATCTCTTAATGTTTCTGTTGAAGTTGATTGCTAAGGACCCCAAACAAGTCTATCTTTGGAGAATTATTTTGTACATGTAATTGCAATGTGTTTATTCAGAAAATGAAGAATGTGGTAGTTCATAGTTAAAGAAATTACTAAAATGAAGTTGCTTTGTTTCTGGTTTGGTATTCCAACACATACATGAAATTACTTACATTTAGTTGAAATTGTGAGGAATGTACCACATACAAATCCAATAAATTTTAAATTCATATTTAGGGCTACTGCGTTAATTAATGACATTTTAAGTTGAGGTATTTTAATTTTTGTGTTAAACTGCATTGTAAATATGTAATTGTAACACTTTCTAAAATTAAATGAGTTGCAAAATACTGGAAAAAAGCATTTGAAGTTAATTTGTGTTTATATTAGACAGACGTCCACTTTGTAATGAATACAGAAAAACGATTCTTTCCTTTTCATCACAAATAATATCTAAAAAATGGTTAATTGGAGAACAAATTGAAATGATGACCATTCCTTGTACTTGTAGAATAAATCAGAAGGAAAACAAATGTTTTTATTCCACAGAATTTTATGACATTATTTTGTCTGTTCTGCTAACTGTAATAATAAATTTCCTTTTTTTTATGGGAGCTTCCAAAGGATTCCTGTTATAATGCATTTACAAATTAATAGCCGATTTATTTCAGCATATCACAGCTAAATGCTAAATAGTTTCTACAGTTAACTTACAAATGTGTCTCTTCATAAAGCCACTTAATTTTATTTGCATTTTAGAAAACCCCATAACAAAAGACTTAACAGAATCCCATTATATTACATGTTCAGAAATATCTTTAATTATTTTAACCCCTGTCCCGAAATTAATACAATTCCAAAACATTTTAGTTACGGTATACTTATCGTCCCTCCAGGTTGGGGGTTGGTCGCAAGGCTAACAACCTTGCACCGTAAAAAGGAAGATGTTTCGAAACCTCAATCAAAGCCACGGACAGACAAACCTAACAGAGGACCGAGTGGAAGAGGAGAATTGAGGAGGCCACGGACCGAATATGGACCGGAGAGCCATAGAAGAAGATATTTATTGTCTTCATTATTCTTCTGGAAAATGAATGCAACATTGAACTACAAGAATTAAAAGAAATTTACTCTCCTTAGTGTGTACTGTATTATATACTCCTAGGAACTCCGACCATGTCCGCAAACCTTCGTCACTGTTCAGACTTGAAAGTTCCTGAAGAGTTTCTATATCATTATGTCATAAAAACTGAGTACATTAGCGGACACATTTGCTCACCCTGATTGTGATGCTGTTACTGAGATGATGACCTCTTAGGGCTCGAATAGGGGGTAAGAGTGCGCGGGGGTGACGGGCTGGGGCATGGAGGGGTGGGAGCTGGTTCCTTCAGCAGTGGACGCACCTGGCGACGCAGAGGGAATGAATCCAACGTCGCAACAGAGAGCGTTGTGGGCGGATCGGGTGAGTCCAAAGGGCTACTGGCTGGGGTGCCACCTCTCGTTGTGTTCAGGTAGATTCTGAAACAGTTACAAGTAAAAACATTTCATGGAGGTGCATGTGTTTGAATGTTGTTGTTGGAGGTGAGTGGTTAGCTTCATATTTTGGTTGGTTTACCCCATTTTAGGCTTGCTCACATAGGTTAGAACGCTGGCCTTGTAATCCTGGGGTCTCGGGTTCGATTCCCGGCGGTGCCTGAATTTATAACTTGTGTTGGGCAAGGCTGTGGTCTAGGCAACACGGAGTTTTCCTCCGTGGCATCCCAACAATTACTCCATTCACACACAGAAGAAGGCAATGGCAAACCACTTCTGGATCATCTGCCAAGAACATATATGAACAGGTCCCAGTCCGAGAAAAGGATGGAAGGATCCTGGTCATATGGACCTGTCCTCAGACAGAAAACTAAATAAATCTCGGGTTCGATTCCTGGCGGTGCCCGAATTTATAACTTTTGTTGGGCAAGGCCGTGGTCTAGGCAACCCGGAGTTTTCCTCCGGGGGCTTCCCCGGTTTCTCCGTGGCATCCCAACAATTACTCCATTCACACACAGAAGCAGGCAATGGCAAACCACTTCTGGATCATCTGCCAAGAACGTATATGAACAGGTCCCAGTCCGAGAAAAGGATGGAAGGATCCTGTTCATATGGACCTGTCGTCAGACAGAACACTAAATAAAATAACCAGCCAAGTGGCATGAGCTGGGATAGTTCAGTCGGCTGGACGACCGGGGTTCGATCCCTGATGGGGGCAGAGGATTTTTCCTCTAGCCTCTGCGTCCAGACCTGCTCTGGGGCCCACCCAGCCTCCTCTACAATGGGTACCGGGGTCCTTTCCAGGGGGTAAAGCCGGCCGGGGCGTAATGCTGACCACTCACCCCATCTAGTGCCGAGGTCAAGAAAGAGAGGAGCTATACCTCCACTCACCCCAAGCGCCTGCACAGCACGTAGCGGGACAAACTTTACTTTACTTTAACCAGCCAAGTGGCAGGTTAAAGATGAAACGTGTGTTAACGTACTGCTGCTTGGTCAGGGCTATTGCACACCAAGTAGGGGTGTTGATAGATGAGTGTGGAACAATTAATGATGGAATGATGACTGGCAGAGTAAAAGTGAAGAACTTGTAGAAAACCCTGCTCCAGTGCCACTTGAAGTCATATAGGATTAAATCCAGTCTCCAGCCATCTGGGCACATAAGTAGACAAATCCTTAACTTCTTTCACACTTGCAATAATTATGTTAACATTTGTATAAATTCATTAGATGAAATACTGGAAATGACACAAAGTTTGATACCAACTTACAGCTTGGCTGGCACCTGTAATCATGTGTTTTACCATATTAACATCTGCAGCCAGTTTATAAATGTAGCTCTCAAAATAAGTAATTGAAAATGTAAAATTAATGAAATGTGCAGGTATTTGAGTATGTCCACTAGGCGCTACTTAAATATCAAGAATGGCTGGGACCACTTTTTATTTGTAAATAACTTCTGATGTACCCCACTTAATGGTACCTGTATCTTTTCGTGGTGGTGGGGCTTGAGTACCTCAGTGACCCCAAGAGCTATGCTGGTGGTAGCATAGCTACTGGTAGGGCCTCCCTAGCCAGATTGGTCGAGGAGGAGAGGTCAGACTAAGACAGGTACCCTGGTCCTCCAGGTTGGGGGTTGATCACAAGGCTAACAACCTTGCACCGTAAAAAGGAAAATGTTTCGAAACCTCGATCAAAGCCCCGGACAGACGGACCTAACAGAGGACCGAATGGAAGAGGAGAATTGAGGATGCCATGGACCGAATACGGACCGGAGAGCCATAGAAGAAGAACTTCTGATGTAATGTTGACACCAGGAACCTGGAAGAGGAGTGAATTGCTTACATCTGCCTTTGAATAAGGTTCTGCCACACAGCTTTGAGCTCTGCTGTGGGAGCTCGTAGAGAGATGGTGCGTCTCCTAGCGCTTTTCTTTGGGTTCCTTGAGAGTGGAAGTTCAGGGCCACAGCCTCCTGGAACAGGGCTGTCCATTCCTTCAGCATCCCCATCCAGCAGCAACCGGAACTCGTTGGCTGTAAGAGGACACCACAAGTGTCTGAGAACATGGAAAGGAAGTAAGATAGCTTATAAATCTGACTCCTCTTTGAGTTTCCACTTATGGTGATTTTGCCTTTACGGAGTAAAACAGGAAGGTATGCAGAATGCATGTGATTATTAACATTACTAGCACTAATGACAGGATAACAGTAAGCAAGAAGGACAACTAGTGATAATGCTAAGTCCTACATTTGAAATTGATTCTGTAAGTAGCAGGAATAAATTATTTCTTACATTATCATTCATGTTGGTGAAGAGTACCAAGTAAAAGTGGTAATACTTTTACAAATTTGGAGAATTAAGAAGGCCTTAAGACCACTGTAAAATTGACATTAACAACAGACTACCTGGAAAAGTAATTGTGATATTAAGAATAATCATTTCATTTTCATAGCATTCTTAATATATATATATAATGCAAAGTATATATCATTTATATTAAAAATATATAATTAGGGGAAAGTGTTGTACCTCAGGTCTATTTTTGGTTATTACTTTTTTGTGTGAACAAGATTATTTGTATCAAATTTTTTAACGCTACACACTATTACACAGGTATTTGGCGAATGACATATCTTTTTTACTTTAATATTTCTTACTTATAAGTTTACCAATACCATTTAAAAGGCAAAAGGTAAAGTGACCCAAGGTATAACATGTGGTTGTACCTCGGGCCACCCCCTGCTGTACCTTGGGATGGAATTCTACAGATGGTTACTATAAGAGTAAATTTAATTAACTGTACACAGGGTATGAAAACACTCATACAAAAACGCGTAAAAAACTTCTTTAAAAAAAACTTTAATAGTCACAACTCTCATTAAACTGTAAACAGTACATAACCTCACACCAAGCAAAGACACGAACACATTCTGCTCATGGTGGACAAATGTTAATTTAGGTAGTAATATTTTACATCCCTGTTCATAGATGTCAGAGCAATAGCTAATGTCCCGAGGTAAACCGACACTTTCTCCTACATACCAAAGCAGGACTAACATTTCAGCTGCAGGAGTTTAGCATACTTATCACAGAAGTTTTGCTTAAATATCTATAATCTAATAATTATTCTAAATTTTCATAACACCTCATTAGGCCAATACTAATAGACCTGCGACCAAATGTGAATAATATTCTAAGACACCACTTCCATGTCAGTAAATCTTGCAGACGGAATACTGTGGTATAGAAAGAAAGGGACTACATTCCTTAGTGGGAACTTCATGCATTGTCTGAATATGTTCACTGAGCTATGGGAATGAAACATGGGCAAATATTTTCGCTTTCTGACATCAGAGTAATAGTTTTGTGTTGGCATGAAACTAGTTTCTCCGTCAGAAGGATAAACAGAGATAAAAAGTCAATTTTAAAGGGCACTGATAATGGTGTGTTACAATCAGGATCACTAAATTTTTTGACTAGGTCCAACGTCTGTGTTTTTAAAGCCTTGTATCGACTGCGCGCGGCTGCCTCGCGAGGCAATGTTCGTTGCTTTGCCTCGCAAAGTCGATACCATGTTGCCACGCGTGGCAGAACGAACACTGCCGCGCTCGAACTTGGCTCGCGTCGAGCCAAATCTGAGCGGTTCTTTGTCCCGCGGCAAAGGGATTTCACTGTGCTGTGCCCTTTTAGTTGAGACAGTCTTGTGGCGTTCCGTTGTAGCAACATGGAGAATGAGAAGTGTAGTCGATACCATGTTGCCACGCGTGGCAGAACGAACAATGCCGCGCTCGAACTTGGCGCGCGTCGCGCCAAATCTGAGCGGTTCTTTGTCCCGCGGCAAAGGGATTTCACTGTGCTGTATTCATGGTGATCTTGCGAGAACTGACGAACAGCGTCGATCACAGCCGAACACGGTTGCCGCGCTCGATGCTGGTAACCACGAGCACAATGAGCGAACGAACGAGTTTGCCGCGCACGAACAGGTGCGCGAGGCAGCCGCGCGCAGTCGATACAAGGCTTAAAAATAACACCATGTTTCTTAAGCTGGATTTGCTTCCGTCCTCAAGATAAAAACGGAGAGAGGGGCACCTACACAATAGGGTCCGATAGAAAAAGATAACCTCAATCACTAATCAGTGATTGAGGTTAGCAGATGCAGCTTCCGAAATGTAGTGTTATTTTAAAAACACAGACGATGTACATAGTCCAAGAATTTAGTGATCCCGAGAGATCAAAAGTATGTGAAAGGAGAATGATGATATAAGAGAGAATAAAGAACATAGGAAATAAAAGAATATGTTCATCACCTGGTGTTAAGTACAAGAACTAGAATGGAGGTAGAAATAAATTTAACTGGGATCTATTTTTGATGAATTAGAGTTGGTGGAAGTATAATACTAAATCGACTTTAGGGAATATACTGTATGGCTGTGGATATAAGCCAAAGCAACGGACATACCTTTCTTGCGAATGTTGAAGAAGGCTTGCGTGACGGACAGTAGCGACAATGGCTCCTCGGTGATGAAGAGAACCCGGTCACGGCTCACCTTGGCGAACACTATCAGGTCGGTGAAGAGCAGAGCCCAGAACGGCCTAACAGAGCGACCTTCCACACGGCTCAGGTCTCCGCCAAATATCCACTGCCGACCGGGCGAGCTCAGCACGAACGGCTGCATACATACCCACAGATACATACCACACATCTCTATCTTGAGTAGGCGGCGAAGCTCGAAGCGCCCTTCTAATCTAAAGTAGACAGCTTAAACTATCGACACACGTTCGATGGCTGTGCGACGTTACGTACAATATGAGCAGAATGCCTTGGCGATATATTAGGTCTGTATGAATAGTTTCTGGTGAACTGGTGTTCATCATTTTCTTTTTTATATAACATCGGGTCGGAGCCGACCCCTGGTGACATTATGAACAAGTTCCCTCTGACAGGGACCTGTTCATATATGTTTTTTAGGCAGGTGATACAGAAGTGGTTTGCCATTGCTTTCTTCTGTGTGTGTGAATGGAGTAATTGTTGGGATGCCACGGAGGAAAACTCCGTGTTGCCTAGACCACGGCCGACAGGTCCGTATGAACAGGATCCTTCCATCCTTTTCTCGGATTGGGACCTGTTCATATACGTTCTTGGCAGATGATCCAGAAGTGGTTTGCCATTGCCTTCTTCTGTGTGTGAATGGAGTAATTGTTGGGATGCCACGGAGAAACCGGGGAAGCCCCGGAGGATAACTCCGTGATACCTGGACCACGACCTTGCCCAACACAAGTTATAAATCCGGGCACCACCGGGAATCGAACCCGGGACCCCAGGATTACAAGCCCAGCGTGTTCATCATATACTCTCATTATAATAAAGAGCTAAAATGGCGCATTCATGTTATATGAGTGTAAGGCCTAAAGATACAGAAATATTTTTCTATATTGTTATTAAATGCTCAACACTCACTTTACAGCGCGTGAAGACAAGACGACTTTCAAGGTCCTGAAGCGACAATAATGGTCGACCCTCGCCCTCGGGTTCCATCAATCCTGATCCCATCGTGGCCTCGCGATACGTCGTCTGCAAAATTACGAACAGAGAGAACGTGAATTCTATTCCCGCATTTGTGCTGACATGGCAACAATGTTATGGACTGAATTACTGATCATAAAACAGTATTTATTACGTCTGACAACTGTCATGACCCCAGCGCTTTGCCTATTTCAGCGTTCTGTCCCTGAAAAGGTTTAAGAAAATCATGAAAACCTCAGATAGGATAGCTCCTAGGTTCGAATCCCAATGATGATGTTTTCTGTACCTCGAAAACTGATATTAGGTTGACAGTCCCGGTGATACGTATCAAATGATCAAGTCTATGGGTGATAAATATTGGCATAAGCATCTCAAACAACGTAAATAGTAATAGGGCACTGTAAACTCTTAAATGACACACCAACATTTGTGAGCTATAAGACAGGTGCACTGGATTGTCGATACATATTGTTACATCACGTTCTAAAAATGAAAGTTATGATATTATTTAACAATGTTGAGCTGCATGATGTAAAGTCTTTTAAATCCTAAAGAGATCGCTTTGTGCGATTATGCCTTGAATTTTACACGGCTGCATAGCTGAGAATTTGCTCAGAACATGAATTACTGCCACAGGATGGATGTAAAGAAATGATGTGATAAGAATTTTACACCCCAGAAATTCTTTTTTTAAATTTACGAGTCATGTGAAAGTTTTCACCAACCTGCAATTCTTGTACCACCCGAAGTAAGGCAGAATAGTCTTCATCCTTTACTTTTGTGTAGTTTAGAATTGTCTGCAGGAGTTTCAGCACGTCTCGGTAATGCTGTAACAACAATAAGAAATCCGGTTCAAAGTTAAGTTTACTCGGAGAACTTAAGTGCCCATAAATGATTTGTTACATGATATTACGGAAACAATTTACAAGGCGTGTTTTCCCTTATAGCAGCGAAACTAGTGAAGTCACAGGGTTTCGCTGTCAGATGGCAAAGATGCACACTGACATTACAATATGGCGCATTGCGCAAGATTTCAGTTTACGTAATTATTGTCTTTATATTTCATCCGGATGTGTTTATTAAGTGATGAAATTTACAAAATGGAGATCTTAAAAAGATGCAGATTGAATTCATATCTCATGCCAATATATCGGATTCTAAGTGGATTATTTAACACCACCATAGCAACTGAATATGTTTCTTAATGTCGAATAAGAGAATGATTAGACGGTAAATTATAATTTACTAGAAAGTGACAGTGGCGAATTCTGGTCTGGAAGTCAGGTCATGCGGAAATGCAATATTGTTAACCAGCTGAAAACATAAGTATTGACCATCGTCCCTCCAGATTACGCCTTTGAATAGCATAGTTTATGTTGGTAAAAATGTTAAATTATGTGGTCAGTAGTTTCTTTTAATATTGTTATGTTAACTGACAATGTCATGTTTATATAATTAAAAATTTAACTTATCGTTTGTTGTATTCTATCTGAAACTTAATTAATTAATTCAGATACATAAGAATATATTTACATATAATAGAGTAACTTTCATTCTTAGTTCCCTACTATGGTATGGTAAAACAGTATAATATAAAAAATACTAGAAATATTAACAGCAACAAAGATTATGTAAAGACCTGACAGTGGGATTGAAGTTAACAATAAAATGTTACTAAAATAAAAAATGGTAGCTTAAAAAGGGAAAGTTAGCATGATTTTTGTAACATTGTTCGACTTTCAGCGATTTCTTCTATCGATAAATGTCACCGGAAAACAACGGTTGTTTGAAAATGGCGCTGTCAGTTATTCACATCTCGAATCAGCCAGCGGATATCGAAAATACGTCTTATCGGATGACGTCATTGTACAAAGCGTTGTATTATTTCGTGTTATATTGTGTCTTATCGCCTCTTGTACTCCCACGTCGTTCCTTTTAGTGCATTTTATTCATAATTCTACCTTAGGTTCTATAATGCCCTATTCACAAAAACGCACACGTGTGTAAATTGACGTGGCATATCAGAGCATGAGAACGGTAGCGTAATGTTTTACATTTATGTTAGTGAGGAGGACTTGTTTATTCATACATTTATGCTACGAAACGCCAGTTTTAGGTAAATATAGGACATTCGGTTTGCTGAAAACTGCTGCAACTCAAATGGAGCAATTAGACAGGCGAATAAATAAGGTAAACCTAACCTAAAACGGAAATTTACATGTACCATAAAATATCGCATGTGCTGTGACCAATGCAAGATTCCCTTCAACAAGCAGAAATGGCTTAACATGAAAACGGAAATTAAACACGAAAATTTTACGGAAAGAATCTTAAAGGTTGTTATTTTTTTAAAAAAAATTTTGCTTGTAAAATTTGTTCCACAGTATTCCTCCTACAAATAAGGAACCTAACCTCACAAAATTGGGAACAAATGAAGTTCAGTAGGCGATAGAATATCTGCAGAGTACTCAAGGGACTGCTAGAAAAATTTGAAAAAAGTATAAAAGAGAAAAATAAGTAACGAAGAGATAAAAGAGAGAAAGAAAAATAAATGAGACAAACAAAAATGAAAACAGGATGGAAAATAAAAGGAATGCACGGGAAAATGTCTACTGCTCATACCAAAAACATTGATTATGCAGGAAACTAAGAGAAATTCAGGCTTCAAACCTTCAAGGCCCCTGACAGAAACGAATTTCCTCCACACGCATCTGGCATTTAGGCGAAGGAGACACAGGTCTTACCTCGAGCGGTTTGTGGATGAAGGCAGTGAGGTCCGGACGACGCCGAGGCACGGGGGGCTCGACAATGAGGCGCATGAAGTCAGGGTTTCGAGTCTTGGCCGCAAGGAGGCAGTCAGCCCTTTTGAGTCCTGAGAGGTAACGCCGGTAACCAGCAGTCATAATTGGCATCTGCAGAAGAAATCACGAAGGGACGGGCCCCTTATAACTCGCACCATGCCAAGAAAAGACAGTCTTCATTTCCAACCTTTCTTGACGGAATCGCTCTTTTACAAGCACATCACGATTAAAGGTCTATTTATACAGGAACGTAAAGATAACGACACGAGCACGACACGAGCCCTTGCCGATTTTTCAAAAAATATTATTTCAATGGAACTGTTTAGGAAAAATATCGTTGGAGACGTAAGTTGGGCGAGACTCGTTCGTGGAACGGACGAGCTCGGAGTCAATATAAACAGTTACATTGAAAAACGTTGAATGATATTTTCTTAAAAATCGGCAAGGGCTCGTGTCGTCATCTTTACGTTCCTATATAAATAGACCATTACTCGTATCTGTTGTAAATGTTTTAGTCTGTAGACCTACCAGATCTTACAGCGCAAAATATATACTATATGGAGCAGAAAACTACTTACACAGACCTTAAAATATATTCCAAAATATAACACGGGCTATAATGTATTTCAATGGAGCATAATTGTATTGTATAGTTTGCAGTTTTCACGTTTAAAAATTATATTGTGTGAAATACTATGCTTGAGTAGGACACATGAAATTATAGTTTTATCGGAAGGCCATCTGTTTCTGTCGTCGACTGAACGAAATGTCCAAGAAAACAAATACTTTGCTGTTGTAGATTTTAAATGAATTAGACACAATGCCGCAACGTCCAAAATGGAACTTATAGTCAAAATACAGGCCGGAAGAATGAGCCCACTATGTTGAGGTCCTGAGTACTGTACCTTTTTGAGGTAGACTCTGCCAACGGACTGGCCGTACGGTTCGGCCTCGTCGTGAACGAGATGCTCCAAGATGTCCTCTGTCAGACGTAGCAGCTGTAACAAAATTGTCAACGATAGGATTCTGGAACCGAACTTGACAGTCGCCCCTACACCAAAATCTCAAACCGACTTAACCCCCTAACACGAAGACTGTTTAGAAGTTAATCCTCACTGAAACAACGCACCCCCGAAAACT
>NW_019060515.1:202071-215247 GCF_000696155.1 Zootermopsis nevadensis | reverse complement strand
CTGTGAGCTACTGGGACAGCTGACAATGATGACCCCATTATCGACCTGCCCAGAAAGGGCAACTCGAAACAAGGTCAAACCGTGGGGTCCCCAATGTATTCAGAGATAAGGTGTATTTTTAAGTATACGTCACACTTTCGCAAAGAAATGCATTAAGATGCACATCTCATCATTTCATTTATCACGTCGACTGCTTCTTAAGAACGCATCTCCGCCCTCAACTTCAGTGTTTTATCTTGCAATGAAAGTATCTTGTTTTTTTTTACGTTTATTCATCGGAGCTGTCAGATGTGAAAAAAGTAGTCCAATGACAGAACGATCAGTGACGAGAGAATTCGAAAGGAGTGGATGTAATCAGTCGTGGTCTTACTTATGGTAATATCTCAGAATGCGCTTGGAGGCGCTGAAGAAAAGCACGAAGAAACTTATGATTACCAATCGCTGGACCGAGATGAAGCAAGGGATTTTCGACAACGACATTCGGTCACACAAGAGTCATTTTAAAGTGAAGCCACGATTTTCGACTTTCCGGATTCGACACGTGTCCATAAACGGGATCATATCTCAGAGACTAATTATCCGATCCGAGCGAACCAAGTGTTGTTTTGAAGAGGAGTGTATATGTTACAACTCATCCTGACCTCCAAGTGTGTATCTCAAAAACTCAAAAAGATACGAGGCTGTGAATTTGAAAAAGTTTGAAAATTTCCCGATTTTCTTACAATGTCGCGATATATGAGGGCAAAGTAAAACTAGAATTACAAAAATCGGGCACGAATGCGTAGATCACAAAATTCCAAAGAGAATGACACGGAAAACGCCGTGCCCGGACCCAAAACCAACGCGCAGTACTGCCGCGAATATAGGCAACGTAAGCGCGCTCGGACAACTCAGGCGGCATCTGACGAGCCTGGGCCAAGTATGGATGTGGATTTCGTTGCTGATGAGATGGAGAGTGCAATGAATTAAACGATTCAAAACAAAATTTTTGTTTAATTTCAATATACTATAACCGATTGACGTTTTCACGAAAATAACTGCGGCAGTGTCCGACACTGCCTCTCCAACTGCCAATCTAAAATATTTGAAACAAATCAACTGCAATCAGCTCTGTATATTCTATGTTTTTCAATAAACGTGAAAGATTTTTAACAATGACTGGTTCATTGAATCGTAATTTTATCATCCGTTTGTGTTCCCTACCCTAAAAAAGATGTATAAACACATTTAAAGAATGAAATCAAGACATTTTAACAAACTAAACCACTACATAAGTCAGTACTTGCAATAAGTGAATTGGCGTATCTATTGGAGGTGTTCAAAATGGCCACCATGGCACATTTGACGACGGTTTTCACCAAGTTGTTGCTATTTCTTATTGGGACAACCTGTTTTTTTAGAAAAAACACTGCATTAAACTGGACGACTTAACTTCTGGCTTCGGTTAAGGTTTTGTCATTGAAAGTCGTGTTTAATTTAAAATGCAGCCCTAAACACTAAACATGAACACATTCGTACTCAAAACAAAACCAATGACCACTGAATTCTTACCGCAGTATCCCGTTATTGCAGCTGATGCACAGATTCAAAGTCGTCTCGGCAGTAATTTCTGAAGTTTCTCTTCCGTCGATGAGCATTTGTCACAGGCAAACATTTAATTCATCCCGAAATTTCGTTATCAGTCAGTGTAATGCTTTAGTATACACGCCCATGTAAGGATATCCATTTATAAATTCTATACGAACAGCGAAGTGATGTTCGAGATTGAACACACGTTGTGTTCGTAAATACGACACGTTCGCATCTGCAAAAATTTAGGGTAAATGGTGTGAGTGACTGCAGTGTCACGAGGGAGGTTGGGTAAGTTTATTACACGGGGGTGGACGTGTTTCTGATTTCATATTTGTTGTTGGGTTGCGTTTAAAATGGTTCGCTCTGCACAAATTTATCTCAGTTTCGATGTCTGTAACAGTCAAAACATTTAAATACTAATCTGGTTTGTGACCTACTAGATCAATGGGGCAGCCGTCTTTAATGGTTAAGTTCTGTTTCGTAATAAGAATCATACGTCTAGACCTGACGGATAATGGAAACTTCTACTGGACTGAAGAACACATACGTACTCGGTATCCTGAAGATGGAATTAAAAATAACTACCGAAATGTCGTTCACATTAAACTAAAACTTTTTACAAATCCTTTCTGGGTGTGAATCAACTGTGGGCTGGGCGTGGTTTCAAGGTCACTTCTTCACGTAGGTCATTATGTACTGTGCCCCAATTGTCGTTGTTTTTAACCAAGACTGAAATTTCTTAACATACTTTAGCAAAGGCTTTCAATGCAATTTTTTTTTTTTTTTGGAAATTTGTCGAGTAATTTTACACTTATTACACATTCTAATGGGTGGGATAGGCAGACAGACAGATACGGCAAAGTTAACACGCACACTTTAAAACATTTTTTTTGTAAACGCGAAATGCAGAAACATTTTTAAACCACGATGTGACTGTCTTGACAGAAATCACGCTGAACAACGTTTTATTCAGTTCAATCCCTTCTCCAACCTATTCCATTACCGAAACCACTGTTTCTAAGAAAAATGTCACCTTTATAAGGCTTCTGTAGGTCAACTTGTATCACAGGTTTGGGAATCCGTAAAGTGAACAGAGTATGAAGCTGACCATTCATCTCTGTCTTGTATGATGTGCGTAATGCATCAATATTTACCTCAGACTCAAGACATAATAACATTAAATCTTAAGAGGCCCAACCACGTACGAGTCTGGCTCGGCGAGCTTGACTCGTGAGCCGGGCTCGGATATATTTCACCACACTTGCATAGCAGACTCGGCTCGTGACACCCCACCCACAAACAAGTTTGGCTCGATGGAACCCGAGCCAGACTCGTACGTGGATAGTCCGCTTTACGCAAAATGTGCTAGGAGCCTCAAAGGATAACTAATCTTAAGTACAAAACTTACTAGCCAGCTGTTTTTATTATGCATCAAAAACATAAATTTCAATGCTTCTCACCTTCCACAAGGTGTGCTGGGTCTGCGAGAGAAAAAAAAATATTTACTGTAAGGAATCCGGGCAGAAATCAATAATCCCTCAAAATTTAACACTTCACAGGACTGTTAAATATTCCCAACCTTTCGTCTGCCAGACTGTGCCCATTTACGTAATGTTTTGTTACAGTACATTTTAACTCTTCAGTGATATCGAACAGCCCTTATTTCGAAATGTTCTTTTCGATATAAAATAATTTTTTGGTAAAAACCACAGACAAAATTTTAGACTTTTGAAGATGGCTTGTCTTCTGGGTTGTTGCGCCGTGTAGTCTGGTAGAAGTTTACCGACGTGTCAGGAGTCCTTACTGTGTCTCCATCATCAGGGCGATCATCGCCCTGATGATGGAGGTAGCAAGGACCTCTTAAATGTCGGTAAACTTCTACCAGACTACACGGCGCAACAACCCAGAAGACAAGCCATCTTTAAAGAGAACATATCACAGGCGATGTTTCAGTCATGAATCTGCCAAAACAGACGACAAAAACTGCAACAGATAATTATTTATTTATTTAGTTTTTAGAGGCTGACCCCAAGAAACGTGGAAAGATCGATACAAAGGAAAGTTGAAAGTATCGGCAAAACATGGAGGGAAATTAATCTGCTGGTTCAGGAGAGATCCAAATGACGCACTTTCATAGAGGCCTTACGCTTCACTTAACAGCGAAAACGATATATAACTAGAGACAGACTGGAACTAATTCGTAAATTTTGTAATTTACTAACAACAAAAAGATCAGCAATTTGTGTCTAAATCCTAACACTCATCTAAAATTGATTATTATTGCAGACAGGGGCAGACTGTGGTATTAAGACATAACACGTTCTCAGCATTAGATGGAGCTGACTGGCCAACTTCATACTCTGACTTAAAGCACTGAAAACATGAAAATAAGGACATAATTTTAGTTATGTACCTAACAGAACTTAACCATTTCCATGCTTAAATTTTACGTAGCAAAAATTCCTTCACTGTATATATTCACGTTACATCAAACTTTGTTTTCATTGCATTTTTGTCAACAATAAACTCCTTTAAAGCAACAATTTGCCGTGACATTGTTTGCTGGTGTTTCTTCCTGTAATCACCAGTTCCTCGTTTGTAGCATGGAAATGGTTAATAGAATATTAGTTTGTGTACTTGTGGGTTATCGGGACACATCGCTTTAAAAATAAGTTAGGTTAGTTTAGTTTAGGTTAGGTTACGGTTGGTTAGGGTTAGGTTAGGGTTGGGTTAGGTTAGTTTAGGTTAGTTTAGCGCTGGTTAGGTTAAGTAGGGTTAGGTTAGGTTAGTTTAGGTTAGGTTAGTTATCATTTATTGAAATAAAATATAATAACTTTCAAGTATGTCATTTATCCACACACATTAACCTAACCTAACCTAACCTAACCTATTTTTAAAGCAATGTGTCCCGATAACCCACAAGTACCTTAATTTGTGATACGCGAAATTACGGAATGAAAACCTGTCACCCCCTCCCCCCTTCACACGATGACTCCAGTACCGACCTCGCTGCTGAACGTGACCTGAGGAAGGTGGAGTCTCCTCTTGCTGAGGTCCAGTGAGGTTGTGGTAGAGGAGCGAGGCGGAGCGGGGAGTGGCACCGTCGTGGTACTACTGCTGAGGTTTGAGCTCCCAACTAGGCCATTAGGACTGACCCGACGATACACTTCCAGGGTGAGCTGGTTTCCACACGACCGGATGAGGCGAAGGATATCTTCCTCCGGCATTGTGACCACGTTGTGCCTCTCCACGAAGATGACGTAGTCACCAGGTCTTAGTCCAGACCTGTCAGCAGGCATACCCGCCTCCACACGCTCCACTCTACAACGCAACACAACAAACCTCTCTGCTCACTGTATTATTCAAGCTACTCGGAGAGCGTTGCTCTCTGAGCAGAGACTCTGCCAATCTTCATCAATCTTCCACGTGTTACTCTGTTCATGACGATGATAATGACAACAGAGATGGTGACTAGAGTATAAATACGCATGCACACCTTATAAATACAGAATATATAATCTGCATAAATTATATGACTTGATGTTCACTTATTGTAAGTACAAAGGCATTTCTGAAAATTTAATTGTGCTAAAGATAAGCAAGTCACAGTCAAAATATTTTTTCCATTTAATTCTTTTAATATTCACTATACTGAAAAAATGTTTTAAATCTAAAGATTTGAGTTTTATATCGTGTCTGAATTTCTTGTACGACGAACTATTTTTTTTGTCAGACACACATTTCAATTAAGAATTATTATATTGCTCACTTCAAATTCAGTCTGTAAACTGGGATAATTAGTGATAAAGTGCAAAACGATATTATTTGTAGAAAATGCATACAAATATTTTATTTTTTTCTGTTTGAGGTCCTGTGTGCTGTTTCGTAATATCAGATTTTTTAAGGTTAGTTATCCTTTAGATTCCCCAAGAAACCAATCTGGGGTATTAACTCCCTATTGCCTGATTGCCATTACTTATTAAATATATTTGCGTCTACCCTCTATATCTGAAGGCAGCCTTCTTCATCTGAAACTGAGCATGTACCATCTGTTGGATCAAGGTATGTAATTGACTGTTTCTGTCATCACTTCTCTGTGAAATGTTGTCAGATGTTCATAAACTTTTTGAAAAATCAAATTGTAGCCATAGTCACTGCGCTCAATAGCCCCTGACATGGCGGAAACTTCTCCGACACGCGTGTAGTGCGGGCACAGATTAAAAAGTTTAACACCCTCCCGTCCCACAATTCACAGGTGCTAAATAAAGTGGTGGTACAGCCGAGGTCATAATGGACCGACACAGACCAAACTTCGATTCAAACAACTCTCGTTGTATACACGCCAATACGAAATTTAATATAAATCCGTCGAGTATCTTCCGAGACACGACCTTCCCGCTGTGCGTTTATTTAATTTTTATTATTTAGTGTTCTGTCTGACGCTAGGTCCATATGAACAGGATCCTTCCTTCCTTTTCTCGGACTGGGACCTGTTCATATACGTTCTTGGCAGATGATCCAGAAGTGGTTTGCCATTGCCTTCTTCTGTGTGTGAATGGAGTAATTGTTGGGATGCCACGGAGAAACCGGGGAAGAAGCCCCCGGAGGAAAACTCCGTGTTGCCTAGACCACGGCCTTGCCCAACACAAGTTATAAATTTGGGCACCACCGGGAATCGAACCCGGGACCCCAGGATTACAAGTCCAGCGTTCTAACCGCTAGACCATTCTTTCTATACGTTGCGTAATTTTCAAAACATTATTTAAAAACGAGAGTTGTGTGTTCGGTCGTAATTGCTGTTTACAGTCGTATGCATTTCAAAGCATCTGCATGTTGAAGCATGTACCTTGGAGGCTGGGTCCACGCGATTGAGAAACCGAACCCTGCGTTCCCATGTCGGGTTAGGCGTCTTGTCGTCGTGAAAGGAGTGCGTCCTCCCTTGTTACCGATCCCGGGTCCCACGGCTGACCCTAAACCTCGTCCTGGACCTGAGTCTCCAGAAGGTTCCAGTTCCAGGTGTCGGAGAAAACTGCTGTCGTCACTTCCTGTTTCTGACAAAAACATGTCCGTCGAGTTAAATGTGCAATGTCACTACTACGTACTTCAGGATACAGTGACCTCCTATAACTGCAATTTATCCAATTGATCGAGACTTTCCGTGCCACGAAGCCCTTCAATGCCGTCATCAAAGAATCCACAAAATAAATACAGTAGAGACCCGGTTATCGGATATCCGATGCCGTGTCGGAAGGCCCCATTTCATCAACAACAAACACATATAAAAAATTCAAAAGTGGTGTTCTTCTCGAGCTTCAAATGAAGGCATGAAAGAAAGGAAAATGAAAGTGTATGAAGAAATGTTAAAGGAAAGGTAAACGAAACTTTTTGTGGCACACGTTACAAAGAGATAAACCGAGAGAATTAACAGCGGAAGAAAATTGCGAAAATCTTCTTCCTTAATTAAAATTTAAGTCAGGCTGTAAAAATATGAATGACGACGACATACAAAGATAAGACTGATAATGACGTAGAAGTTCTTGTGAATTATGCTGGCGACGAAAGTTTAGAAGGCGATAACGAAGGATAAGAGGAAGTTGTTATAGAATGCCTTAGAGACGGATTGATTTCTGTGGAGGCCGTCCTATAGCTTACGTTGAACGTCAGGCGTAGGAGGGACTTCGCCCGCAAAGAAAACGAAGTAGGCTCAGAAGCAAAAGCCCGTTACTAATTTCTTAAAAAAATATATAATTTTTCGTTTATAAATTTACATTATGTAACACACTGTTCTTACTTGCAAGATTTTTTCATTTGATGCTGTATTGTATTTTCTACACAATTTAATAAGTTGAGTTAATATTTACATTCGTCTTTTCCGTTCAGTCTGGTTTAACGAGACTACTGCATCGAGATTGCAGTTTCTTGTTCTTTCAGCCAGGATATTAAATTACGTCACAGAGCAAACTGATTGCGTGTGTGTGTGAGACTTATCTCGCAATAAGTGTTGAAATAACTGACCAAAATTCGTGAAATCTGGCACGAAGTTCAAAGCATTTTAAGTCACTGTTCTACAATAGACCTACATTTAACAGCCAGCTTGTCGAAAATTCCAACACGATAACTAATCGAAATTTTGATTTAGGAAAAAGCCCATGTTCTTTAACAACGTACAGTCCAGTACTGCATCGGGGTAAAGTAAAACATTCTTACGTTTTTCATAGACAGTTTTGTTTTGTTTTGAAGTTTGGAAATAGCAAGTCGAATGCACCAAACAGGGGCCTGAAGGTTGAAGTTTGATTTTGAGAACAGGCTTACAAATTTCGATACAAGTCATATAGTCCCTGTGCCTCAGTACCATGTGAGGACGCGAAGGATTCTTGGATACAAAGGGTCGTGCATTATGTAGAATGACAAAAAGATCGGAATTATATTCAGTAGCAGATATTATGTGGTATTATATTAATTTTTGAGGCTTTAATAAAAAAAATAACATAGAATACGTGATAAGAATGGCAACATGGCAAATTATACAGAGAATAATAAACTACAAACTTGAAGAAAGAAAGACATCGAAGACGCCCTCCGAAGAGACGTATAAAATGTATCGAAACATTGCAAATGACGCAGACATTTAAACAACATTCAGCAACGTGCTTAAATAAGGCTGGAGAATTGAGGTTCGATTCCTGGTACGGTCGAAAATCTTCCTCTTAACCACCACCACATTCCTCGAGGTGAACCACTTTCGTCTCTCTCCCCAGTCAAACCTGCAGATTAAAAGTCTGGAACGTTACCGCTCCATAACCTACTCTATGCGTTATCTGACATCACTTAAGGCCCATCTATAAATCTTATTGTGTCTAAAATAATTGTATATGTAATTTTCGAGTCAGTGCACATTGAAATACTAACCTGTTCCTTCCGTTCTCCTCCTCGCATAGTTCTTCCTCCGTTCCATTGCTGTTGGTAACAAAACAAACAGTCAAAATGGTTTCTAATGCCTGATAACAAAAACAGCACAAAGGGAATAATAAAACAGCGCTGTATTTGTTAACAAAATTACACACACACGATTTATCACTGAGTATTCGTCAATCCTTTGCGCCCTGCCTTAAAATTATTCATGCTTGAAACATACGAGGTGCGATCAGAAAGTTTACAGACTGTGTCAATAGAGGGCGAACCGGATGTAGTACGAGCTTCTGCCGCTAGGGGGTGCGGCCTACATTCATAGTGAATCAGTGTGCCAGCCGGCATCATCGAATTAGTATTTGTTTCTTAGTTACGGGCGTTTTGGTAGTGCATTACACCGACCCTCCTGCGATTTCGGAATGGCAGATTTTCATGAGTGCATCAAATTTTGCCAAAACGGCTACGGAAACCTATGAAATGCTAAAGCCAGCATTTGGGGAGTCCGCAATGGGTCGTGCACAAACTTTTGTGTGGCATTCACGTTTTAAAAATGGCCGAACCTCTGTCGATGATGACGAGCGTTCTGGACGACCATTTTCTAGCACAACGCCCGAAAATGTTACGAAGACAGGCTGACAAAGAAAAATTTCCAGGGATGCTTCCAGGCTTGGCAGCGGCGCTGGGATCGTTGTGTTCACTCCCAGGGGAACTACTTCGAGGGTTATGGATGAATTTAATACCTGAGATAAGTGTACGGGTTTTTATAGGCGCAGTCTCGAAACTTTCCGATCGCACCTCGTATGTCATACCACGAGGATTTCGAGAAGGACCTTTAATGTTAAATTCCTCAAGGTAATTAAATTGTACTGTACATTTCTATGAGAATCAGTGAATCACCCGTATGTTTATTTATATTCGCGTCATCTCAACAAATGTATGGCTTCTAGTGGTGTATCTGGCTGTGAAATGCATAATAATATGGCAACAGAATAAGAAATTTTCAAAATCGCTACTGTCGAAGCCCGCCATAAAACGAACACATGGGCCAACGTAGACATTGGGCTATCATGACGATGCCTGAGGTTCTTAACCGACCTGGTGTGGGGACCACATCAGACTCGTCTATGCTGGCTACTTCCTCGACACTCGAGTCGGACTGGCGCGCCATCACGGAAGGTTTTGTTCCCGAGCCCACCGGGGGATCCCCAGACACATTTTGTGTGCGACCCGCATTCTGTGACAAAAGACGAAATGATCCGCTGATTTCCTGCAACACACGAAGCAAATAGGCGAGTCAGATTTAGCGAAGAATGTACGTATCTCTGAACTCTTTAACCCTAAGCATGTTTCATCAGGGTGATTATACGGGTTTCAGGGTGGGGAGTACACAATTCTGCAAATCAGTTCCTAGGGTAATCGTGCTTCATGGAGGATGGAGGATTTTTTTGTTTATTTCAGAATACGACATCAACTGCACTGATAATGTGGAACGAGACAAATGTTATAGGATGAAAAGACATGTGATCGAGGAATTGATTAATGTGGAACAAAGTCGTAGTGGATTATTTTATCGGACCAAGTTCATGGAAATACTGATTAAAACAAATGAATTTAACAGACTATACAAAAACAAATGCCTAACCTTGCGTCATCCAATGAATGGTAAAACCCAAGTGGTCACGTGTATGGAAAGTGACAGATGAAATCAACGTCTTAGTCTCAAAAAATCCTTTTAATGGCCTCTCATTGCTTTGTTAAGAAGTGAAGGTTCAAAGGGGTGAACCACTTTTGTGTGTAATCGCTTATTCTTCTGTTTACTTAATGTAGGCTCTATTTAGTCCGCTCCGTGTACGTACGTGTTTAATTCTGTCTTATTCCTCGACATTCCTTAAATTTAATTTTAACTGCTTGAGTTTTAGGCCTAACAGCATCTGGTTCTTCTCAACCCAAATTTCACTCTCACACGAAAGTGAGTAAATTGTCATCGCTTTAAAGTCATCTTCGTCTCTTGGAGTTTCTTGCCCTGTTGATGTTTCACACATTACTTGAAGAAAAAAATCCTCACGTGGAATTGATTCATTAGGCCTATTTACATTGTAGTGAAGCCTAATGAAAGCGTTTCCTCCCAAGTAGAGTTTAAAGCACGGTCCATAGTCGACCTTAAGATACTCCCTTTGTTTCCATTATCGACTTATGTTTCTCTGTTCAAAGGGATTTTGACGAGTAGACAGTCACGTATACGACCTTCCGGCAGGGGCTGGGTCGTCAAGCCCGCAGCACACGAATGTGCATTATCTGCACGCGAAGTGATGGACGTCGCCACCTACTGATGGCGGCTAAGCAGGGAAGCCACAGATTTTCACTGCATGTTGTGAAAAACAACAAATCAACAACAGGATTTACCAGCTCGCGGCTCAGAAACCACACCAACGCCAAGGGAGCAGAGTCCTTATTAAGAAGCTGATAGTTCCTTGCCGTGCTCACAGGGGCTCTGAACCAAGTCTGAACCCAAACGATTTCAGTCTATCGTACTTATTTAACATCGGTCGTATTCGCATCTGTGCCTAGGTCTCCAAAGTTCTCTCTTTCATTTAGGTTTTACGACTAAAAATCTGTGCATTTTCCAGTATCACATGCCTGCTACATGTTCAGTCACTCGCACTGTACTTGATTTGTTTAGCCTGATCATATTTGGCGAACAGCTCAAATTTGTGTTTTTCAATGTACGTAATCCGAAAAGTGTTCACAACATAAATGTATATATTTTGGTGACAGTTTAAAGTAACGGCAGATTACCTTCGACAACTTTTAAAACTCATGTGAAAACTTAAGTAAGTTTTGCTATAAATTCCTTTACATGTCAATAAAGCCTGACAGACTCGAAAGTGTGGTTGCCTTGTTTACCTTGAAAGGAGAAACATCTGTTATATGCAGAAATTTCCTCCACTGTAACGCTGTAAGACATCTTGAAGACAAAACATCAGAGCTTTCGTTTTCAAAACTCGCAAATTGGTTGTGTGGTTTTCTGATGGCAGACAGCGCGGGGAACTGAAAATTTATGCCACCTATTGAACAAATTAACTTGCACGATTAATCAGAACACTCCTCTAGGGAATTTATAATTTGATACTTTTAGCTATCTGAACTTCTGATTCGTATCCGAGAGGTCCCGTGTTCGAATTTAAATTCGTAGCAGGTTGTACTGGACGTATTTTTGTCATTAATAACAACATAAATAATAATTTAAAAGAGGTAAATAACAGAATATCAATATTGTCTCCTCATTCAAGAAATCTGAAAACAAAACGCTATAGGCTTATTTATGTAGAGTTTCCTGGAAAAAAAACTCACATTTGATCCGATTAAAATCCCTTAAAATTTTGTGACTGGCCTTTTGTACGAAGATGTATTTGTGGTCCGTCAGAGGAGATATAAAAATTGGACGACACAGAGACCGTTCAACCATTTCGATAAGGAAAGCTACATATAATGAAGACCGAAATAAATTACTACACTAGGACAAAAAGGTTTTAACATACGATATAAGAATTATCGTGAAACCCAGACATAGCAATATTAATGAATTAAATATTGAAATAAACACATGCTCATATTTACAAGCAGTAATTTATATGTTAATGTCAGAAGATGAAATTATCAAAATTTATTTCGAATTACTAAAGACGGAGAAGGAAAGGTATTGACAGACCTCGTAAACTCTGTTCTGAAGCTGTTAAAGAGGCTTTTAGCAAATTCTTCAAAGACAGAAGCTCCTTCTTGCGAGCTATTTCCTCATACGAAATCATGTTTTCGACAGAAATCCTCCAGCGTGGAAGATGGTATTTGGGTTTTATTACCCCCACGTCAGCAAAATTTACTGATCAGTGATTTGACATTGTTTGTGTCATCAGTTACGAACAAACAAACATCCATAAAACATGAATAACCATGATACTGAACTGATCCACAGATAACCCAAGGGAACAATGGCTGCACTGGTCATAAAACATGTCTACCACCATATCGATTCACGACAGGGGCGTTCAGATTAATGCCTCCCACGATTTTGATTCCTGGCAGGAGCACAATTCTCTCTTCACACAGCGTGCAGACTAGCTCTGGGAGTTGCCCAGCCTCTTAATCAAAGGCTATCGAAGACTTCTTCCACAGATTGAAATGGCTGCAGCTTGAAGCCTACCACTAATCATGATGATGATGTCTAAAATACGAGGAGTTTTTCACATCATAACTCTTAGGCCCCGAGTCTAATTTACCTTTTATCTTTATCACGACTACTTTACACACATTCCTCAGGTTATAATGAGTACAGAGGAAATTCTACTATTAACACAACGAGATAAATGAGACAAAGGTGTTTGAAAGGTCGCGGATGGATACTAATTTTCTTGGCGAGGTTTAGAATGCACGAAACGAGTGCACCTTCTGTGGTTTACAGGCACGTAAATAGCGTTAATATAATTATTTTTATTTATTACGTAGAATTAATCTTTAGATAATTTATTTGGACATGAAGCAGAACTACGTAATTGATTGAATAAAAATTTCCTTGGATATTATCCATCGTCTAGTAAATATAAAACGTAAAAACGACGTTTCGGAGATGGGACTCTATCTCCGTCTTCAGGTTCCTACACAGTTGGGCCCACTAGATAGAGCTAATCCCTATCTCCGGAC
>NW_019060515.1:183393-194888 GCF_000696155.1 Zootermopsis nevadensis | reverse complement strand
GGAGGCAGTATGTCCTCTGAAACGTTGGTAAACATCGACCAGACTACACAGCGCAACAACCCAGGAGACAGAAATCTTGATACTCTGATGATGGAGGCAGTATGTCCTCTGAAACGTTGGTAAACATCGACCAGACTACACAGCGCAACAACCGAGAAGACAGAAATCTTCATACTCCCCGCTTTGAAAACCTCAAATCTTACAAGTTAATAGTCGTTAAAATAGTTAAGAAATTCACCGCTTTCAACTGAACCAGAAGATTAATTAGTGTTCACAACAGCGAGCCACGAGTCCCTATCATCACTCAGAGGAAACTAGCCCACACACGAAAACACTTAATTTAGGAAAAAAGTTTATATTTTCCTCCCATCTAATTACGCCTAAGTCGTGCAAGTGGCTAGATTTAAAAATAACTACGGATGTTCTAACAGTCTGCACGGAAAACATTAATCTGCACGAATGGCGGTGTTAATTAAGAACAAATGGGTGTATTCCATTAGATCATCTCTTCATAGTTTCCAAATGATTTACGATCTTAGGGAAACATAAAGGGAAAGAACACCATAGAAACCTAAGAGTAGATGGAAGATTGTTTTGCATGGATTCATTAACTATATAGTTAAAATTACCTAATATAATAAGCATATAAATAATATTATGCATATATAGACCCACTGGTACAGAGATGCTCACATTAAATATACCAAGTTACATTTAGTTTCATTTATATTAATCGTAAAGACAAATATTTCAGAATGTAAGTCGTTGAAGAATGAACCGTTTGAGAAAATACAAAGACTTCTAGTCGAGTTTCACAAGAAGCAACGTTAGTATTAAAAGGAAAATGAAATTCGATGAACGAAGTCTGGTATTTAAATAAAAAGTTTCTTGGATATTATCCATCGCCTAATAAAATAATAAAATTGAATTACGTTTCGGAGATGGGACTTTATCTCCGAAACGTAGTTCAATTTTATTATTTTATTAGACGATGGATAATATCCAAGAAACTTTTTATTTAAATAACTCACCATCGTCACAAACTTTTAGATTTGAAGTCTTCTATTTTAATCCAAAACCAAATTTCATCTTAATCATCGAAGAAGCTTCCCAGATGAAAGCAGACAAACCTCTGCGTTATGGGTTCATTTAATACATTTCGTTAAACGAACGCATAACCAAAACCGGGTACAAAAGTGTTAAATGACGATGATAGTTCCGGAAGATGAAAATCTGCTATCATTTTGTCACGCCATAGCCCAGCTTTTAAAATTAAGGTCATACCCCGTTAATCTATAATTCGTACCTACCCTTCCATGCAGAATCCATGGAGCTTGCTTGTTTCCTTAAGATACATTTGTAAGTGCGTGTTTTATATCTTGTATGAAAACGCCGTGTTTCCAGTCGATTAAAATGTTCTCTGTTCTGTCACTCGAAGACAGTAAGTACGGACACCCCACAACCACGCATTACAAGTCATGCACCTGACATCCTACTAGATAGCCTTGTTTTCTGTGTAGCTCGGGTTCAGGTCACGTCGTGAACAGCCCATCCACTTGACAGGAATACTAATGTTATTTCTTGGTCAAAATCGATGGTCATTGAAAAAAATTTGGCTTTAGTCCAACATTTCCCCAACGATTTCCCAATGCGACGTCAAGATATATAGTCGAAACAGCACATTACAGAAACTTTTGTCTTAAGCCTGTTTATATTCTTGAGAGCTTCACCGAAAAACGAAATTTAAACATTTATTATGCGTTATTACGTCTAAATGTATAATATGAACGTATCTGCCCGCCCGCGTATGATTCCCGGAACACACAACGTATTTAGATTAAATTTAATATTTTTCGTTGTATTTTAATCCTCTGTATTACAACGAAAAAATGTTTCAGACAGAAGAAAATATTTCTGTCAGGAAGTAAATATTACTACAATGAATAAGGTAGTATATTTGGCCTCGACCCGACACAGTAATACTTCTAGATGTCTTCCGCTAGACACGTCATGTCTCTATCAACTCATCACCGACTAATATTGAACATCAGATGAACCACGCCATATAAAAAACAATACCTTCGTTCTAATATATAAGAGTAATCTGATAAGAACATTTCAATAAACTGCATAACATTGTAAATGATTGTAATTCGAGTTTTAAATTTACCAATCTAATTTATACCTGAGGACGGTTAAATATAACCGAAACATGTCGTAAGAGACGTTCCAATTTGTAAATCGATCATTCGATGCGGAACGTGAAATGATATTTTAAATATTTTATATTTATTATCTTATTAAAATTGTGATTTGACGGAAAATATTAAAATACTACAATGAAGTTTCGTGTAAATTAGGAACTAAATTGTATCTACATTACAACAGACGAAGTATTCAGGCAACTTTAATAAGAGCTCAGTGGTTAAGGAAATGTGACATTTGGACACAGGGAAAACGCTAGATCGCATTTATGTTCATTGCAACTTATGCATTTTCTTCAAGAAGCTCGTGATTAAGGAGATTCGGTATTTTTCAAAGTTCAATCTTCCTTTCTTCAGTTATCATCTATCAATTTTCAAAATAACTCTGCTCTGGTCTGAAAGACGCCACTTGTACGTGATGCAACAATTTTCGGAACAAAATGGCGATTGTGTACTGAGGTGATTTAAGTAATGGATATAAAGCCTCGTTGAGGGAAACAGTTTCTTCAATGCTGAAACTTCAGCTCTTCTGGTCAGAGGTTTGATTGATGGATGTGTTGGAAATCGCAAAAAAGGAAGAGATTTGTGCCAAAGAGAGAGACATGATTACTGCAAAAGTAAATTGAAAGCTGCAGAGGACGAGTTTGGGTGAGGGTGAGGTTCAAAGAGACGGTCTGAAGAAAAGCAGTGGAAATGATGACGTCATTTATGTTGTTGGCGTGATTGAGTTTTGACACTGAATGCAGGCGGTGAGTTTACGAATCGTGTTAAAATATTTACCGATTTCTTTTTGATAACTAGTCTTATATTTGTTTGAATTTTTATCTGAAAGTCAAGTACTCATGTTTGTCCAATGAATGATGAGTGGCCACACCCGTTATCATAAGATTGAATTTCGACTCCACAATATTATTATTAACTAGGCTTACATTTGACGATTTATAATAAGGTTTAATCACTTCATCTTACAAGGTTCGTTGCACATGCTATTATATATTAATTACAATATTTTTAAAATATCGCATGTATTGGATTTTATTGGATTACGATGAAAATTTAAATTGAATTTTTCTCATTATTCGTGTTTTTTTTCCCGCCTAATCACAATTGTATATAAATAAAATTTATACATAAGATATTAAAATATAATTTACATATTTGGTACATCTTTATAAGATTATAATTTTTAACTTTTAACTTTACACCTGAAGATGGTTCAATGTAACCGAAACATGTAGTAAAAAGATGTACCAAATATGTAAATGATATTTTAATATTTTATGTATAAATTTTATTTATATACAATTGTGATTAGACGGAAAAAAAACACGAATAATTAAATTTTAATTCACAATATGACGCAATTATATCAACTTATGAATTTTTCTCGTTTCTTCAACCTTAATATCACGTTTATCCCGTCTAGTTTTATCTGAATTATTGAGATTATTTCCCATTATAAAGTTTTGTGGGTGTTGGTCAAAATTCCGTCTCGTGCAATTAATTTTTTCTGGCTTATAGCACATGGACAACACATTCTACTTGGGTCTGTAATCAGCGTTCGTAGTCCACATGTATAATTGCAGTCGTAACCGTAAATCCTTGAAACCCAGAGCGAGCAGGAAGATTTTGAGAAGCTTTAAATGTTTCTTTAAAAAATTATTTGTTCACCTTTCAATCAACTGTCTTCTATATTAAAACATATCCAAATAGATACACTGCGTGTTTTCTGCGTTATTAATAAAGATATTTCAACTGCAGAGGCTAACAGCGTTTAAAAATATGGAAATTTTATCATGAGTAAGGAGTTTACCTTGGCTTCCTTTATACTATCATAGTATTCGTTTGGAGAGACTGAGGAAAATCAGAAAAATTTTACTGAGGACAAACCGGTCTAAATTCTAACCAGTTACACTCCGAACCGTTGTCTAGAGTGTTACCACTTCCTAACCTGCTCGGTTGGGGCGATAAAGTCCCCGGACATACCGTCTCGGAACTTATACAGCGACAAGAGATTATAAATATAAGGAATGTTTCTGAAATACACAGAACCACATCAGGGGAATGTTCATATCTGTGTTAGAATCGGTCCTTGGATGATTCGTTTTGGAGCTATGGGCCCATTTGAAAATAGTAACGCCTAGAGGTGTTTATGAGGCCACCTTTAAACATTGCACGTGCCATTTTAAATTTGGATCAAGGTTCTCACCCAAAAGGAGAAGATAAATATTGTGGATATTTCTTGTTGTCAAAACAGTTAATATGTAACGCTGGATGGTATCAAAGATTTGTAAATAGACACTTCCCTGTGTATGGGTTATACTTTATTTTTACAATTCTTCCACAATAGAATTGTACATAACTCAAAGACGAAAAGTCAAATAATCCATGTTTATAAACATCCTATTCCTTGTTTTTTATAAACAGAACACTCCCCATAAATTTAAGAAATAATCTGATTATAAAATCCTGTCTCCCTTCTTTTATTTCGTAGTCTTCGTAATGCATAAAGCGATCTCCTTCGTATTCACAGGCCTTATTAGTCTAGGGCGACACAGTGGTAAATAACAAAATGTTTTTAAAAGCTGAAGTTGATTGAATAAAATAATTCAATATCTTTTGAAGTTCTCACGGCAGCGAATATGAAGATGGCTTTCTTCAATTCAATATCCGTTTCTTCGAATGCACTAATTTCCATGTGTCGATTAACAAACTGAAATATCGACTGCTGTTTACATTGTTCATGAAGTTTTTTGGAGGTGAAAATAAAATGTTATTGTAATACGAACGTGATCGTAATTAGAAGAATTGTTTATTAAAAGCATGTGATGTAAGAACAGTTTATTTAAAGGGAAACCCGGGCGAAGACACCGAACATGTCCAAACGTCTCACACTTCCTAGAGACTACCCATGATTTTGATTGGAACGTTTCTGAAATAGGGCCAACTAGGTCACTGGTTTGCATGAGAATTGTAGGGTGATTTATAGGCTGAGTGCATCACATGGGTTGGAATTTCAATCTGAATATTTACATATGAAACGAAGATTAAGTCCAGATATTTTACAGTCACTGAAGATTTAATTACAGCCCGAACACAAAGCACTGATGCGATTAAATCTGCTTTTTTATTTGACAAATTATCAGGTTATCTTATATCGGAATTATCTTCTTTGTGGAACTGTCAAATGCAGTTCAATTAATAGAGATTTTAGTGCGTGGATCTCAGCTCGCCGCGTTAAAAATTACAAGTTCGAAACCTACGGTTTTAATATAACACAAATTCATCTTTAATAATTTGTATGAAAATGCGATGATACTTCTTCAGAGACAGCCAAGGATGTGTCAAGTCATGTTGATGTCCTCGGAAGGTATATCTTCCACCGTTTCGGATTTGAATGTTCGAAACTTTGAAGATGGTTCTTGATCAGCTCACGCAAGGAATGTTTTGAAAGACTCGTCCTTCTGAGCTGATCTATCTACGACGTCACGCGTCCTTGGGCCACTACCCCGAGTGACACCTGGCGACTCTGATGCTGGTGGTTCATATACAATAGCAAGGTTGGTCACAGTAAAGTATTTACGTACAATACAGATATGATACGTGCTGACAATTCCTTACGTTTGTCTGGCTCTTGGGGGGGGGGGGGGGGGGGGGGAAGACGTGTGTGCCCTGCAGAGTAAAATATCTCAGGGCAAGGGAGTAAAATATTTCGGGAGAGTTTCGGAGGGTTCAATTTAACGCCAACCCGCATTAACGCCAATGTGTGTGGGTTTTAGAATGTGAATCTTTTGCCACAAATGATCAAATTTAATGCAGAATCAGTAACTGAAGTAGTAGGTAAGTGTGCCAATCGCGACTATATATATATATATATATATAAAGCTCTCCCGATTCAAATAAAATTTTATTCTCCTCCTGTAAATTCTAAAGCAGGTAAATACTACATAAAGAAATATTTGAATATCGATTGTCAACTGGGGCCAGAAATTTACGTTATGTATAATTAAAAAGTTTATAAATTTATAGTAAATTAAGCACCACTTTTTCAGAAAGCCGTGTTCCCCCAAGCATTGAACGTGACAAACCTGAAGTCGTGTAAGTTGCTAGTAAGATTTGATAAAAATTTCACTCGCCCAAAAAATATCTTTCAGTGTTTTTTTTATGGCAATGAATTAGATAAAGATTTTCTGAATAGTTCAGTGCTGAAGCAATTGTCGTCACACTTTATTATTATAAATAAGAATGACACAGGAGCGACTGACGACAGATACAGATTCAGGTGCCGGGAAACTGAGACCCTGGGCGTCGTCCACCCTCATCACAGCCAATGCTACGGATTGGGGCCACAACACGTAAAAGGTCAGAGACCACTGCGGGAGCTGGTCTGTTAATCGGGGTGGGGGATATTGGCGAAATAAACATCCACACTGTACAGTGTCGTTTCAGAAAAACAAAGTCCCGCTAACAATGAATTAATATGGCAGATTCTGTTAAGCGTTAGAATAGTAAATCACGCGCACACGAAAACACAATCACAGATTTATACGCGTTTCTATATTATTTAATAATATTTGTAATATTTATTTATTCACATATAAACTTTAACCTCATATCATGTGAAATAACGCATAGCCAGTCACTTCATTGACTAATTTCATGCACGTAATCAAAATTTCAATTAGTTCTTCAACGTTACGTGTCCTACATTTCGTTTTAAAACTAACGAAATGTTTTACCCAAACCCAGAAGTGAATTTAAATGGCTATTCTAAAATAAAAGATATCACAACATCTAACTTAAACTAAACTTGATAATGTAGTTATTTGCGTATAAATTGTTTATGTTTATATGGAAATTTAATAACATTTACGAAATTAAATGTTCGTGCTTACTATCGGAAATTCCCCCTCGTCTGAAAGTTGAAGAAACGAACAACGTTTCGGAAGATGGCTGTATTTTAGCCATCAGGTTAAGTCTATACAAGATAATCACTTTGCTCCACTGTAAAAAAAAAAAGCTAACAGACGAAGGCAAAGTTCCGAAAATATTCAGAAATTTAATTACACACCTTCACCAAAAGCCTTCAGACATTTACGAAGTTATTTTCTGTTCTTATATACTTTCTTGGTACAACAGACGTAAACTATGATCTTCCCATTACAGAATTAACTCACACGAAAAACAGAATTCACAAGACGGTAAACAAGTGAATACTTCGCGTCGCGCCATACCAATTCCACGTCCGAGTCGTAGACAAACGACGTCCGGCTGCTGTCACCTATTCGCATCAACAGTGCACCATCTTGCGCAGTGCCGAGGCTGACCGGGATTCTTTGTCGATTGCGAGGGGCGGTTACTTCTCAGTAGGTGGAGACACTGACTGATGATCTGTGGGTGCAATTCAAGACAGCCAATTCCCCTGCCGATTCGGCAACCCTTTCTATATGCCCACAATGCGGGACTGTATCTCTATCACTGCAGGCGTTTACGTCGCTTCAGAGGTTATTTGACTTTTGTTAATATATTTATCTACAACTGTGTTAATTGCTACAGGATTTAATTAAAACTATTACACAAATTACTTAGTCTAACATATACGAAAAAGACAACGTTCAATTACCAACGCATTTTAAAGCATTTACCGCCAACTTCAAGTGACTGTCAACTGTTTACTTTTCACTAACATTTGGTTTAATGCAGTATCCATCTTATAGTCTACAATAAAAATTTAATCTCCTGGTATTAACTAATTTGCCATTATTTGTGCGTCACTGAAAATGTTATTTAAATTTCATTAATTAATAAAATCCGTTCAGTATATTTTTATCATAGAAACTGCTCGTCATTTGTTGTAATTATTATCACACCGTGTCTAAACAATTTCTAAACACCTTTAAAACTTGTACGTACATAAGTAAACGTGTATCTGACATAAAAATTTTAAAATCGGGGATTCTAAATGTACAAGAATACGTGTTTATTTACTTTGCCCATAGTTCAGTATTCGAAATGAAACAGAACGTAACGTGTTGGAAAATGGACGATGTTCTTGTTCATAGACGAGAAAATAGAAGACAGAACTCAACGTCTCGGAAAATGTATCTGCTTCCGTCCACAGATGAAAAAGAGGAGAGAACACAACGTAATTTACCGGAAACAGTATCTGTTTCCGTCCACAGATGAGAATGTAAAAACATATCACACAAAACGGACAGTGAGTATAAGAGGCAATGCGTTATTCCAAACATTGACGTATAATGAACTGTAACAAATCGTTTGTGACAAAATCTCATGCAATATAAACAGAACGCGACTTAATAGATTTAATTTCAAGATCATTAGCCTTTCGGCGTTGTGTTAACTACGGACACCAGTTTAGAGAATTATTAAGAGAGTTAAAAAACCACTTAAATTTTGAAATTAGAAGATGGGCCGACATTTTGTGAAATAAGCAGGAATTTCTAGGAAACACTGACTTTCATTAACTGGAAGAAGGCTGTAAGGAGAAGTCGGCCATTGCGTTATTCTCATACCCAACGTGAAATTTATCATCGGCTACGTTCAAGGATTATACCATCTAAGTGTTCTAAAATTAAACTCTGTCATTCCTTCGGTCTGCAGGTATTTATTCTTCCTTGCGGGGTAATTTAATAACTGCTTTGGTAATTATCCCGGCCCCATTTTGTCTAAATGTTGTATCCAGTTCTGATCACGTGCTTAATCGAACACGATTTTGTGGTACATGTAAATGCCCATCGACCTCAATGACGATACTTGGTTTGCCTACGAATTTCAGCTTATTCAGTAATCTGTAGTGCCACTTAGATAATGGTTCTTTTTTTAATAGTGGCACTGAAGATAGCCGACCAAGCCAAACCACTTTTGCAAATGAAGCAGTTTAAAGGTGCCCTATTTATAGGTGTTTACTTTCTTTAAGGCTAAGTACATATGAAGCATCCCACCCAGCCTCCTCTACAATGGGTACCGGGGTCCTTTCCTGGGGGTAAAGCCGGCCGGGGCGTGATGCTGACCACTCACCCCATCTAGTGCCGAGGTCAAGGAAGAGAGGAGCTATACCTCCACTCACCCCAAAAGCCTACATGGCGTATAGTGGGACAAACTTTACTTTTTACATATGAAGCATCAAACCAAGGTTTTACAGCTTGGTTTGATATTCGATCTTGTCATCGAATAAATTATTTGTTTCATATTTTATCCCTACCAATTTCTTTTTCGTTATATTACATCAGACAGACTCGCTACTAGTCTGTATACTGCCTAATGGTAGCAGCACTAATAAAATATAACACTCTGCAGTCTAGCAACATTACTTAGAATTTCGATAATTTAATCCTCGTATTCCACATTTAATCTAACCATTATTATTTTACATTAGTGGCTGTTTATTCAAATAAATCGTCCGGGAAAGAAGTAGCTTATTTAAGATTTTTTGTTTACACTGAAGACGCAAATAGTTGAGTCGGTCCGAGTTCGTGTCTAGCGCACACCGATCGCGTTCCACAATGATTACCGAAATGCTTTTAATGCCAAGTGTCTGGAAGAGTTACGAAAATCTTCAGTTTATGTTGAATAACATTTTCAACAGACGCGCACGAACACGAAAGAATTATTAAGCTCCTTACTTACTAACCTTGTTTATTATCATAGCTGTAACAAATATGGTTCCTAAGTCTTCATTTAATTTGTACTAAAGTACATGATGATGATTGTAGAAATCCTAATGGAAACTACAGTAATCAAAATCTTGAATTCAATACCCGATATCTAGCTCATTTTACATTTATAAACAGAGTCAAATTCATTTAAAGTATTTACAAACATCTTTATGACAAATAATTTACCATTCAAGGCTACGACGTGAGGCTGTTCCAAAATGTAAACAATATTCAATATAAAAATAAAGTCAATTTAAATAAAATACGAGTGATAAATACTGCCCAACGTTACAAAATTCATTCGTATACAATGTCAAGTGAACTAGGAATAGTTTAAGAGTCGAGGCACTTAATAAGCCTAAATTTTAATACGTGTTAAAAGATTCGTAAATTTATTAACATGCTTGAATGAACTGGATTAAAGCGGTTTAAAATCGGAATTAGCTAGCTGATTTTATATTCATGTGCATACAAGTCTAATTTTAATAATATTGAATTTATTTAAATAATTAATAATTACCCATTACTCATAAACATTATATAATATCCTAGAAGTTTCTCATTTAAGTTAATTACGTAGGCATTTTCAACTTTGCCCAAACATCGAAACACGATACCATTATGCTAATGAACTACCAACTTTTAAAAAAAATACTTTAATCTCTCTCACAACACACTGTAAGATTCTATGGCAAACAGAAAAATGGATTTGAATGATATATATCAAAAACTCCGGGCAGAAATCCATAGGAATTTTTCATGAAGAATCTTTGGATCACTGTATAAACTACAAGTGACGAATATGACCTTGAATAAATAATTACATTACAAGATATAAACACTAAATCGTCACACATAATTTAATCCACATGCATTACATTGGCTTTATCTTATCCATATGGCGAAGGAATGTTCCACATCTGTTCGATCGACAAAGAGACAATAATTTTGATACGACGTCCTGATTCAAGTAACACCGGTCGTGCAGGGAAACCTCCCTCGTTCGTAACAAGGATCAACACTAATGGTGAGTGCGGGCTTGGAGGACAACAACAATACACATCCATCTGAATTGTATGCTTCTATCAGTATTGCCAACATATCGCACCAAATGCCTCGGTACTCTTTACTCTGCAATTTAAACTTTACATGACTGCCTTCAGCATGCATCAATAATCACACAGTCTTGTCTAATCTTTAGAAAAATCGGTTTATCAGAGATTTTATTTCAATTTATTTAACCGGAATTCTAATCTACTGGTGATAATTGTGTCGCTTGAAATATCTACTCGTTTCTAAGATGCGTCGATTACGCTAAGAAAGTCCAAATTAAATATATAATTTGTATCCTTTCCACTATATTCTAAATTAATTTCTACAATATTAAGCACTTACATATCAATTTATGCAGACTGACTCTGAAAACAGGTAAAAATTTATGTAATAAACCTAACTACATGCATTGTTTGCACGTACGCTAATGTCCTTTCAAATATTCTTTGAAGACTTCAAACAGGCATTCAGCAAGACGAACAATTTACAAGGATTTTATTCTACCAAGCACACGGAAACAAAACTGTACCAGAATTAAGCATAAAAGCGAGTTTTTAAC
>NW_019060515.1:168961-180613 GCF_000696155.1 Zootermopsis nevadensis | reverse complement strand
GAAACGTTGGTAAATATCGACCAGACTACACAGCGCAACAACCCAGAAGACGGAAATCTTCATACTCATCGCCCTGATGACGGAGGCAGTAAGAACCTCCGAAACGTTGGTTAACATCGACCAGACTACACAGCGCAACAACCCAGAAGACAGAAATCTTCATACTCACCGCTGTGAAAACCTCAAATCTCTGATAGAAAATTTAAATTTTGAATATTTTATATAGCTGATAACATTTTAGTTTCGACCTTTCGATTATCTTTGCAGTCTTCCTTTGTTTGCGTCTTAACTCCTAGTCCTGCAGACATGATTAAATTCTGACTAGAATCCCCATTTTATATTCATCTCTCATTTACACATGCGCGCTGTAATATTTTCGTTGATACTGTCAATCTTAAGTTTCTCGAGCATGAATAGGGTAGCTTTCATGTTTACACGTAATTAAATTCTATCTGCAACAACAGACTGTGCAAAACAATTGACACAAGACATCGAGGTTAATGAAGTGTTCAGAATCACAAAGGACGATTTCCGAGAACGTGTACTACTTCTGAATAGGCCACACTTTGACACTTGTTCGGTTTTTACAAGATGCTCCGTATTCCACAAGGCAGCAGTTACGAGATTAGTTATTCTAAATTAATTGGCTTCTAGGAAATGAGAAGAACTCCTTACAAACATCAATCAGACACAGTTTTGTTAAGGTCCACTTTACTAATAATTTTTTTGTAATGCTATCAACCCATTTCGTTCCATCGTTCAATATGTTGCATATGTTACGTGGGTACATTATGTTAATAATCAACATAATATTATGTTTAAGTGTTTTAAAGAAAGTGTATAGTTTAACTTGGCCACTGTAATGATATAATAATTCACTAAACTGAATCTGTTCTAAAATTCAAAATATTATTACCTTCTATTATTAAAATTAAATTATTTGGTTATTCCGTCAAATCACAATGTATTTAAAATAAGATAATTAAAATAATTAAATTAAAATATCATTCTTTGTTCCATATCGAATAATCGATTTACAATTCTATTATTAGAATTTCCGAATATTTCCTAACATCTATTACGAAATAGATTTATTCTATTAATTTATTACGCATTTACAGGGTGTTTGGGAAGTAAGTATGCATTGAGAAATGGTTATAACCTCTATATTTCCAATGTATAGCGATTATTTAATACCTACTTACTTCCCACCCATCCTGTAGTTGCTTGTTGATGTCAATACTCCAAATTTCGGATGTTACAATTCTCCGCACTGTAATTGACGTTAGTAACAAAATGTAGATATTTCTTTAACATCTGGAAACGTACAAAAGAAAACTAGTACAGCTTATTTCAAATCTGTCTCGAAGTTTATTGGCTTGTGACAAATACCTCGCAAGAAGCATACAAACACGACTATCAGATAACGAGAGGCAAACATTGGGGGTGGGATGGGGGTTGATGGCGATATCGGGAGGGAGGACTGTGTTGGTACTCACTGGTGAGTGTCATGGCTATGTCAGGCTTTTCCTGTGGGCGAGTCTAGGTCTGCGAGCGGACGTGGAACGTCCCCTGCCACATTGATATTCGTCGAAGCAGCTGGAGCAGTAGAAGATGGGCTTCTACTGGGGGACACCACAACACAACTCTTGTGACAACAGTGTTGTATCTTCTCGCATTGTTTTTGTTGCTGTTGTGTGGCCTTTATTCCAGCTATTGCCTGAGACACTAGCGACATCTCCTTCCTAATAAATAAAGTTATACGAGCAAAAAATAAACTTCTCTACTCATTCATTTGTTTGAATTAAAAAATAAAGATAAATATCAAAGAAGCTATCAATTTTATTTGAGTTTTGTTGTGAAAGACTCTGGGATAAACAATTAACTGCACCAAATTATTGGGTTAATGCAACAAGGCAAAGAGTGTCGAGTTACCACATCACTTTGTAAAAACAGTAACAATATACTTACAACGGTGAACAAATTCTTATATAATTTCCTGTATAATTTCGATCGCAATTTGTCTCCAATATTACAGTTCGTTGTTTTAATCTTCAGTCTTAAAATCTTACGAAATGTTACAAATAACCACAAAAATAAACAGGCGAAACTTTCGATCTAAAGCTTAGTAACACTGACGTGATTATAAATTTAAAATTTCACCAAAACTTCAAGAAATTAAGGAGTGTTATGAGAACTTCAAGTCAGAACTAGTGAAAGACAATTTAACACTCGGCATCACAAACATAACTCACAAATTAGTTCACAAATTAATGTTTTACGCTATAAATACTTCGTATCACATGTTTTACGTGCAGACGCCACAAAATATTTAGTAAGTACACTGCACCAGCAAAGATATTAATGTCGGCAGAATGTCTGAAGTTACCCGAAGAGACATCTTTGTGCTGCTAGGCTGGTAATGCTACTGCCGGGATGCTGGGATGGCTGGACCGCTAGATGTGAAGGTGCATTGATCGTTTTGAAACTGTGGCTGAGGGGGGAAAGGGGAGAGGATTGGCGACGGACGGGGTGGAAACGAGACGGAACAGCATGGGCAGAAGTTCCCAGATACCAGCCCCAGAAAATCCAGCGACTCTGTTTCTCTCTAACTAACCCTCCACGAAGGGGCACTGCATTGCAAGAACGGAAAGACGACAGAAAATGGAGATCCACTTGTTATTTCATACAAAGAACAGGAATATCCGCGAAACCCCTGTGACGTCATCTCCCCCCCTCCCCCCCCAAAAAAAAAAATTATGGTACAGTACAAAAGAGACTTTTATCTTGTGAGATGCTGTACATAATGAAAATCTTCTCCGGTGAACGCAAGAAGCTGGAAACACATGCAACCGACTCATCAAACAAATGACAAAGGCTGACATTTGTGGGCCCCTGGAACCTATTTATTTTATTTTTATTTGGGGTTAAGGTATAGAATAACGATATTTATAAACAATCATTTCTTGAAATAAACTATACTGCATTTGAAAAAAAAAGTCAAATATTGGAGTACATTGGCGTCATAACAAAATTTCCACGCGTCATATTCCAATACGAAGACTAACAACACCTGACCGACATTTATCAGATATTACTAATTGAACAAAATTTGTTCATTTTATCACAAAATTACACTGTAACACGTATATAAAATTTCTAGTCAATTTTAGAATGTATTAAATCTGCAATAAATTCTTCTGAGATTGAGGTCTTCACTGTGAGGTGTACTGTAAAAAAAAGTTAACTCACACAGCTGAGTCTCTGTAACAAGTCATGTAATTTACAGATCGGCGTCAGAGCTGTCGACTCGCACATGGTAAAGTCAGACACACGACTGAAGGATACGTCGTCTATGGACAGGAGAGCAGTCACAATGGACAGGAGAGCAGTCACACTGCGGTATAACTGAAGTACTCCGATATCAAACGAAAATAAAAAATTGTTCTGGTTGTCAAGACCCAGGACTGTCAGTTCTAGTCAAGCACTATTTTGAGGGATGGTGCTAAACAGGTAGCTGACAATGTTAATCCTTTCAGACCGTCGGTCAGATTCAGACTAAAATCTATGGAAATCGTGTTCCAGCCCAATTTCGGGCAGTCTGACAGTCTCTAGTCGTAAAGTATCATAAAATTATCTGGTGTTGAAATGAACAGCGACTTTTTCGGGCTACATCCAAGCCGATGTCCGACTGAACCAGAAAGTTTTGAAATCCAACTAAAATAAGTTATCTGATCAGATTTAATGTAATTAAATTTTAAACTTATTTTGGGGTTCTACATGATTGATACTGTCACGAAGATTCTCTGGGAAAATTCTAATGGAAAGCTAAAGTATCAGTATTACGCACAGTTGTTGCATTTCTAATTTAGAGGTTACGAATAATATCATCATCATCATCACTATCATAACATCGCCATTTCTGTTCTGAAAAATATTTAACAATAAACAAAAGGACACAACAAAAACAATATGACACCCAAACAATGGGATACATCAACACAATGAGACACAACAAAACAATAAACAAAGGACACAACAAAAACAATAAGACACAATAAACAATGAGATACATCAACACAGAGACAGAACAAAACAATAAACAAAAGGACACAACAAAAACAATATGACACACAAACAATGGGATACATCAACACAATGAGACACAACAAAACAATAAACAAAGGACACAACAAAAACCATAAGACACAACATACAATGAGATACATCAACACAGAGACAGAACAAAACAATAAAAAAGGACACAACAAAAACAACACATCCCACTCAAAATCAACCAACTCATAAATTACAAAACCATCCAACCTCAAGTACTTAACTTAAAAAAAAGAACTTAATACCACCTAGACATAAGACAATAACTGTAATGTATTACAAACGTCATGAACTGATGCACTCACACAACAATACAATGAGACACAACAATACAACATACCACACTCAAAATAAAACATCTGACACAATAAAAAAACACACATCCACTAATTAATCACAATACTTAAGAGTGGAATATAAAGTCCGCTCTCAGTACATGAAAATTTTATCCCAAAGAACTACAGCCCTTCATCACTTGGAGACTAAGACACTTCACTTCACTTATCACCATTTATTCCCAACTTAATAACCCTTAGCTTGTAACTACTTTTCTGACCCTCTTTCTAAAGGTGCCTAATTTACAGGGGAAAGACTCTAGCACGCCTGGAGGTAATTGGTTCCAGCTTCTTATGGTCCTATTTACAAAGGAATATTTGCCTACATCCGTTCTTTGTTTCCTAGTCCTAATTTTCCGAGTATGATCGTCCCTGCCCAGGTAGCATGGCTTTAATAATCTATCCTCTATCATTTTCCAAGCCCGGCCCCCCGTGTATGCTTTGAAAAGGGCGCACATTCGGGCTATCAATCTACGCTGTGCCAATGTTTCCCAACCAGATTCGTTCGTGAAATTAGCAAATTTAGCCGCTCTCTTCTGCACCCGATTTAGTGCTCTTACCTGTCCTTCCCTGTAAGGGTCCCAACACACAGCTTCAAGCACAATTGTGCGGGCCACGACGCCCATCGACGTACATTTCCATTCCCGAACGCAGGAACGCGCATGTCCTCTGGTTATTTTTGCGACACCACAGACAAGCAAAACGAAAGGCATTGGAGTGAGTACGAAAACTTTGTCATCTCCACATTTTTGCTTTAAATAAACCTTAACGCCCGCCTCTGAGAATATTCGTGTTGTTGAATACTTTGATCTGAATGGTTTTAATAAAACGTAGATGAGCCTCGTGGCAGCATATCAACTCGCTACGTTTTATTCTGTGCCAGAATAATTTCAATTAAACACGTATAATAATCCAATACATCATCAGGCTGGATCTTTCCACTTTCCAAGTAAAATCCATTTGAGATAAATGCAAAGTGCACTCTCTTCAATTGCCACTGAATACAGAGTAGCGTCAGGTTATTATTATTTAGTGTTCTGTCTGAGGACAGGTCCATATGAACAGGATCCTTCCATCCTTTTCTCGGACTGGGACCTGTTCATATACGTTCTTGGCAGATGATCCAGAAGTGGTTTGCCATTGCCTTCTTCTGTGTGTGAATGGAGTAATTGAAACCGGGGAAGCCCCCGGAGGAAAACTCCGTGTTGCCTAGACCACGGCCTTGCCCAACACAAGTTATAAATTCGGGCACCGCCGGGAATCGAACCTGAGACCCCAGGATTCGGGCTAGATTCCCGGCGGTGCCCGAATTTATAACTTATTATGATTTAAGGCTCCTATAATTTCACATGTGATCATTTTAAGTGGACAAGGATCAAATAAAACGTGCCCTTAACCACTGGTAGCTGCCTCAATCTCGTACTTTCCAGACTCGAGTTTCCAGAGCCCCTGAGGGAGCTCAGACGTACTACATTGGCGTTATCTGCGTGCTGCAGGTAACAGCGCTCCATGTCGCTATGATTAATGAACAGAAAATAGAATGTAACTTTCATGCCATTGAGAGAAATAAACTAATATTCAAGTTGAGAGATCGGATTATGTTCAGGTCATCTATAGGTTTATGCCCACAATGAAATCAATGTCGTTCGGCTTACAAGTCGCTGTCTAGGCCTGTACAATGTTCGCTCTGTTTATGATGCCATCGTTTAAAGATATTTCGATTATCGATCTGCTTCTCATTGTTTATATTAGCGATTATATTCGATTCACGATATGTTTATCAATGGTCCGCAATTTCGGCTGGTCGGAGCGCTCATGGGTGGATTAAGCTGGCCTAAGCCAATAAGCGACCTCTTTTATGAGCCATCATCGTCTGAAATCAACACCTCTAACAATTCTTCAACCTGCACCATCCCTAAAAATTAAATTTCTTCCACCACATATCCTTATATTAGATTGACAACTTCAGTTAAAGATGATTTTAGCGGATTATTATCGTTAACGAAGGTACCACTGTACTTTAAAATTCATCTTAGTGACGTCTTCGATTCCGCTTAGTATGCAATGTCCATCTACCTTCGAGATTTCAAAGCACTTGCACAGCAGTGGTGGGCTTACACCATATTTGTTGACGCATTTTAATTTTGGTTTAATTAATTTTCATCGGATAGTGACACACGTCTAGGTTTTAAAACTATTATCGTTGCTTGTGTAAATTCTATTAATTTAAAGGCCAGTTTACTGACGGTCCATTAAATTCTACGTGTGGTCTGAGTCATTAATTTGATATAGGCACCTTATCTCCAACACAGCTGCTACATGGGGTTCAGTCTACACACTACAATATGACTCAGTACTATGTATCGGGAAATACCTATAAATGAAATCTAACTAAAACCCGGAACAATTATTTATTTTAATCCGTCTGATCACAATATTTAAAATTTCTTATAATTAAGATAATAAAATATCATTATGACATAATATCATTATATAATGATGCAATTACACTATCTTATAAAACCCGGAAGTTTCTGAATTGGCGGTCCCTACCTCTTTTCCTTGTCGCGGTGCCAAGCAGAGACGAACACCCTCTTATCCTCTTCGGTGGGCAGAACCTCGAAGGAGAACTTCTGGTCGAACCACGGAGTACTGGACTCCCGGTGAACCGACGTGCGGTGGAAGGTTCGCTCTTCACTGGATGGCATCAGCGTCACCTGCAGGCGTCAAAACTATACTCACTAGTTGCCCTAGTTAGGATACTAAGTGACAAACAGATACATTGAATGAAAGGTTCACTCTGCAGGAAGACACAATTGTCTTACCAATGCAGCCACACACCCACGATCATTCCAGAATTACGCCACACTATCGAACTGATTACTATTCATAAGAGCACTGCGGGTCCCAACTTTTCGTTGGCTCGATCTATAGACATTCGGTAGGACTCCTTGGACGAGGGATCGGCCTGTCGCAAGGCCTCGACCTTTACACAGGACAGCACAACACAGAAAAACGCGGACAAACATCCATGGCTTGAGTGGGATTCGAACCCACGGTCCCAAGTGGCACAAGGCCCACGCCTCAGACCGCGCGGCCACTGCAGACCACGTACGTCTACTGTAAAATGTTAATGTCCAAAACAGATCCACTTTTTAGTGTAGTTACGAGTATTAAATACATCCGAAGCACACGATCAACTCTCACAGAACCACCGTTGAGTGTCTGCTTAGTGTTACTGGCTGTTCGATGTTCGTTTTGCCATGAACAGTAACTCCCATTCATTTAAACACGGCCGACATAACCAGATGGATTTCTAACAAGTATCTGCATTTCGTAAAGATTAACAGAAAAGTAATCCTATAAAATTTCACTAGAATATTTAGTTATTATTATAGAGATGACTTTTATGTCAACATATTCACACGTTTTACCTTCATACCAACTAAACGGATTTTGCAACGTTTAGTATTTGCGTTCTGTGAACTGATTTTGGACCGCGCAGAACACAGAACCTGTTTTAGTCGAAGCTCAGATAAGAATATATAAATAATCAAGAAATGGTTAGAAGAATGTATGAGGAGTAAATATGGCTGCAGCTCTTATCTGATACATTCCCCACTGTAACAAGTTAAGTGTAAAAAGGGCAATAGAACTTCTGGAAAAATAATAGTTTCTATCAGCTGCTGAGGAAGACTTTGCTCGGTGGAGTCAGTTTTAAAATTTCTTATAAACCACAAAACAATTTCTGTTTCGTACAAAACGTAAAGTTCTGACGAAGACTAAATGCAAACAAGTCATCTCAAGTGACCATCCGTATAGTAGCGGCTGCTGCAACTTCAGTAGAAGAGGAAGGTTTTATCCTTTGCCCGTTTGTCCTCCGTCAACGTGTACACAGCGAGGCGACACGGCCAATCAAAATTCTACAATTGGAGGGCCGTCTTTATCCCCGAAGTCGAAGAAACTTGTATAATTCTGAATTTCGCGGAAAATAAAGCTTTGTTTTAACTTTTCTCTGGCTGTACAGCGTAGACAAGATTCTTTTCCTTAGTTACCAGTACATACAATTCAGTTCATATTTTATAAAACTAGATTTCTTTTACTGCCTTTGAAGAAACATAATGATTTCAATGAAGAGACCACCATCGGCTTTCTTATAATTTCTGAACCACTAACACGCCCAGAGATATCGCCTCATTAAAACACCTGCATTTGAATTACAAGTGTTTCTCGCAATTCTGAAGTGACGTATGCAAATCATTAAATCTCGCAGCTCAGTTGAGATGATGGGACTGTGCTATAGCTACAAGGATCGATAAAGTACACTGCGCCATAGACAGCTGTCGGCTGCTTACGTCACAAGTCACGTGGTCAGGAGAGTACTCAGATGAAACTACTTACTGAATCATCTTTACGATATTCGTCCGCAATCATTAAATGGACATCATTTGTCAAACGAAATTCCGCTTGTAACAACTGAATGGAATCTGAATATGTTTAGTCGACGTGGTAAATTTTTTTAAAAAAAATGATATTGTAATTTTTGTCTGCATGAGATGAGCTTCGCAATAAAATATTTGTATAGTATATTAAGGAACATTAAGGCCAACCAGGTAAGAAAACCACAAAGAAGATCTCTGTCTTCTGAGTAATTGCTCCGTGTAGAAGTTTACCGACGTTTCAGAGGCCATACTGCCTCCGTCATCGGGGCGATACTTATGGACTTAAGAAAACAACTATAAACCTTTATTTATTTATTTAGTGTTCTGTCTGACGACAGGTCCATATGAACAGGATCCTTCCATCCTTTTCTCGGACTGGGACCTGTTCATATACGTTCTTGGCAGATAATCCAGAAGTGGTTTGCCATTGCCTTCTCCTGTGTGTGAATGGAGTAATTGTTGGGATGCCACGGAGAAACCGGGGAAGCCCCCGGAGGAAAACTCCATGTTGCCTAGACCACGGCCTTGCCCAACACAAGTTATAAATTCGGGCACCGCCGGGAATCGAACCCGAGACCCCAGGATTACAAGGCCAGCGTTCTAACCGCTAGACCTTATTCACGATAAACTTGTCTAGGAATAGATCATACGAACTTATTAATAGATAGTTCTGCCAAATACTTCAGCACTTTTTACACAGAAACATACAAACACAATTTCCAATATATAAACCCACCAAATACATTTATATCCTAAACAGATGATTTTAATAAACTTCACGATAAAAGTGACATTTATACCAACTTGGAAGTTCTTATAACAGTTGCAGAATGCCCGGCATTTCGTGTCTATTAAAGCTATTTCGTCTTCACTTACCTTTACGTAAGCGTTGCAAGCCCTACCACCGGTCCTGTGGAGGTTTTTTCCACTGATTACTGAAAAGAAAAACGTACTTTTTAATAAGGCAGCCAAACAAATATCTTTATTCACTGAATGAATAATTATGTGGAAATATAAAACCAAAAATTTTTTTCCTCAGAATTATGTAAATGGTTGGCAGTCCTTGGCCACATGAAATAGTGTAAGGTTCTAAAAGTGTCTGTTCCATTAGTTATTGATACCGTATTTGATATATATAGGGTGGGTTGGAAGTAAGTAGGCATTAAGAAATGGTTATAAGCGATTATTTAATGCATACTTACTTTTCACCCACCCTATACATTAAAATGTGACGCATACTACGTAATGATTATCAACTTAGAATTTCCGAGTAATATGTGTAAACATATTGCCAGTTCCTCTGCCAATAAGCAGAAACACACATGTTAACAAGTACAGGTTAAGCCAAAAGTCACGCAAACCCGTTAGAAAGATACAGAGAATACATAAGGCGACTGTTTCAGCAGACTCGATTGAGCTACGGGAATTTTCAAAGGCGATGATTTCATTCATGATCAAGTGATTTCGAAGAATTTTTAGCCATTAAAGTCACTTCAGCTGACATCCCAATATATTTATTTATCAGTACGTAAACAATCATCATAACCTGAAAAAATGCCAAACCTGGCAAGTTATACTGGCCCGCGTAACAGACGCGTCGGAGAAGTTGCCGAGAACGTACGGCGAGGTTAGGCAACGGTGATATTCGGATAATGTAAAATCTCGAATCGAAAGCAAGAACAAAGTGGAAAAATGCGTAAGAACCATAAACCAGCCAGAGCTTCGTCGTGTGTCTACAAATATATAAAAAGTACTGAATTTTCTTTAAAAGAAAGTGAAAATAACTTTCAACTTAATCTCTGACTTTGTACATCTTCAGCGTATTTGCCAGCCCACGTAATATAAGGACGTATTCTGAAATAACAAGATAAAATAAGGGTTGCGTGACTTTTGGCTCACCTTGTACAACTAACACAAATGTTAACTTACCATGAATTGTAAGAAGTCCAGAGTTACCATATAAAGCCAGCTGTAATTCACCTGAAACAAATATTAAGTTTAAGACCTCGAAAGGACGCATTATTCCATAACAACAAATATTAAGTTTAAGACCTCGAAAAAACGCATTATTCCATAATAGTTCTTAATAATACGAATTTAGAACATCGTATTGCTGACTCAACAGAAAATTATTCGACTGTACACATAAGTGAATATGAAAATGAATTAAGTACGTCGAGGTGGTAAATTGCGGGATCCGGGTGACGTAGGATGCCTAATCAAACGTTTAAAAAACTGAGACATTTTATAGAATCATATCTCAAGTCAATGGACTCTGGTATTAAGAAAAACTTAGATGTTCGTGTTTGCACAGCAGTCCGGATGTTTAAAGATGCGGTATAATACATGGACCCACTTCGTCATTAACTACACCGGTGATGGGAGAATTGAAAGTTCATGATTCGTGTCTTGGATTGTGATTTAAGTACGTATTAGTGTTACCTCGACTACTGAAGACGGGGACGTAGAATTCACAGTCTATTCCTAAATCAGAATTGTTCTGAAATAATTAGTAATTTTTAGACTGAAGATATCTGTCTTCTGGGTTGTTGCGCTGTGTACTCTGGTAGATGTTTATCAACGTTTCAGAGGTCATACTGCCTCCGTCATCAGGGCGATGAGTATGAAGATTTCTGTCTTCTGGGTTGTTTCGCTGTGTAGTCTGGTAGATGTTTACCAACGTTTCAGAGGTCATACTGCCTCCATCATCAGAGTATGAAGATTTCTGTCTGCTGGGTTGTTGCGCTGTGTAGTCTGGT
>NW_019060515.1:136074-163432 GCF_000696155.1 Zootermopsis nevadensis | reverse complement strand
GAGTATGAAGATTTCTGTCTTCTGGGTTGTTGCGCTGTGTAGTCTGGTCGATGTTTACCAACGTTTCAGAGGTCATACTGCCTCCGTCATCAGGGCGATGAGTATGAAGATTTCTGTCTTCTGGGTTGTTGCGCCGTGTAGTCTGGTCGATGTTTACCAACGTTTCAGAGGTCATACTGATATTATTTGGGAGACTTTCGTGGACTCGAAAATATTAAAATACATATTCAATTAATAAGAGGCGAGGTTCAAGATATCGTCATTGGACTTCGTGTTGGGTCCAGTGGCAAATCTTGTTAATAAGGTGACGAACAATCAGTTTCCATAGGAGCGGCTTAGTAATATTTACCTCTGTTCTGACTGAAATCCTTGCTCATTCTCCAGGAACTGGTTCTTACTGAGGCCGTTCTTCTAGTTCTCGAAATGCAACATGGCGACGCGAACAGTAGACAACGTCTGGACCGCGACCGGCCTTCCACCAGGGCCATAGGGCTCGGACCTAAGAAGGGCGCTGTTGGGACAAGGCAACATCGTACAAACAATCCTGCTTGGTCTAATAGTGACAAAACACTCAGGAAAGTAGTCCATGATATTAAATATACTCATCTTTGACGTCACATAATAATCTCTTAACTTAAAAAGGCCAGCTGTCACAACATTAAACTGCATAGATCACTTTCTTAAAATTAATAAATTCAATGGAAAGAAAACGTATATAATAAGGCGATAACATCAGTTCAACACTTTTTTTCCACTTCTAAGAGCAAAGAATTAAAATTTTATTTACACTTGTAATTCTGAGGCTTAATATTGTGGTTGTATAAGAAATATCTCATTATCTCAAAATTAATCTATTACCGAAGTTATTTGCATTTCTAATTTCTCAAATTCGTACGAAAGCTTCGATTTAGACACGTGTACAAAATGGAGAAAGTAAACCAAATCATGTTAGCAGCAAGCTGAGAGTCCACAGACATCTCAAAACGTCCTTACCACTAGAGGAGACATGTTCGTCTTCCTTCATATGACAGTCAGCCTCTTCCACTGTGACACCTTTTACCACGTGTCCGTCAGTGAGACGCACGTTGTGAGAATTCCACGTGTCATCCGAGGATGACGATCCGTTGTCTTCGGCGCGTGGCGTATTCTGTCTCCAGGGACCTAGAGGCTGAACGGGAGATGACGAAAGTGGTCGAATCCCAGCTATGCCAACCGAGGAACTATACTGATCGTCGTCTTCATTTGATGGACTCGGTGGGCTCGGGATGCCTTTAGACAAAGTAAGACCAAAACTTGGCTCCCTCCCTGGTATATCCGAGCAGCTGACAGTGCCGGTAAGGCGACTAAGTACACCAGATGACTGATTACAGATATCGTGATGACTAGAAGTTTTCACTGCTTTAGTTCTGGGCAAACCGACAATATGGCACGACATATCACGAGGTTTTATGTCATTCGAAATAATAGTCTGGTTGTGAGTCCAAGAAGTATTCGTGTCTTGCGGACTAAATTTACTAGGAATTCCATTTGGCAGGGTGAGTCCAGTCAGTTTATTATTTGAACGTCTGATAGGGATATTCAGTAAACAAGGATCACTGGTAGCACTGCTTCTGAAAACCGTCCTCTGGCGACGACGAAATCCTCCTTGCCTTTTGAGCATAGATTCGTCTTCCAAACTATCTGAATTCATGTCAAAACGGGAAGAATCTAAATTACTGTAGACGCTATCACAGACCACATTCTCACTATAAGATATTTCGCCCTCCACGCCTTTCGGAGACACGTGTTCATAATTTTCAGTCAGGGCCTTCGAGGAACGCCTCAAACTTCTCTTCGTCTTTCTAACTTCTGCACTTCGTCTTAAGGGTCTTGTATTTGGCGATTCCAAGCTCTGACAAGTCTGACCTCGAGCGTAATTCTCTGTCGTCAATTTATTATTATGCACAGGCATTATTAATTGGCCGTTGGATAAAACTACTGGTTGCATTTTCACAGGAGGGCCTTCTTCACTGTTTGAAGTCAGAGTTCTTGTTCGCCTGAGAGAAGATCTTTTCCTTAATTCACAGAAAGTTCCTTGAGAAACATCTGTCCTCTTCACCGGACTTTCTTCCGGATAACACAGAATTCGATTAACCGGGCACTGAGATGTTGGAGTGTGTGGGCTCTCGTTATTATTATTATTATTATTATGTAACACGTCAGCAGAAGAGTTTATTGTCGCTGATTTCTTTGGAATGCTTATGGGAACATCAGCCGATTCTAACACCGAGTACAAGCTCAGAAACCTTGGGTCCGTTACGTCGTGTGCTGTACGTAATTCGTTGGATGCCAGGGCTCGTTGATTATGACTCGTTGAAATTACGTTGGAAATGAAGGTTGTGGAATTCAGAAACGGAGATGGCGGAGTGATACGTGAAAACTGTTGTAGGATGCATTCTTCTTTAGAACCACTGCTCAGCCTCAATGAAGCCAAATTACGTGATAATGGAGATAGTGACATTTTTTTCGAATTTGATTGTCTATCGCGAAGAGTAGCATTTCTCTGTTCTGATGTAAAACCTTTTGTACTTTGTTTCTTAGTATCAGAAGAATTGTCTTCGGTGTTGTAAGTATAACCCACTCTTGCACTAAAACACAGACTAGGATCTTTCTTTCTAAATTTTAACGGGACGTCATCGGAACACTGTCCGTTTGGAGATTTTGTTAAATCACATTTGCTAAATTCAGAATCTGATTTTTTATTATGAAACACGGCACAAGGCGACGTTTTCGCCTGTTGTAAATAAAAGTACAGTGGGTTGTCATGACTGCTTTGAGAAGGCGGTTGAAGCGATCCAACGCTATGATACGGTTGCACAAACACGTCGGTTAAGCGACGTCTGAGTGCCAGGAGACTTCTAGTGGTCCTTACAGGACACGGGGAATATTCTATTTGTAAAGGCGACTGAGTCGATACCGTGGAAGATTTTAGTACCACAGTGTCGCCACCTTTGTGGCCCACGGGTATGGAGTTGTGAGGCACGACACCAATTGTTGTGCTGATTCCAGTGTCTGGAATATGCGAAATTTCTTCGTTTTGGGGAGGAACGGAACGAAGGTGAAAGTCAAGGCACTCTTCCGCAGACCGTACTTCTGTAGCATTTACAGTTTCTTGAAGACATTCACACGCATATCTGAAAATCGAAAGGAAGCGATAAGCAGACTAACTACAAGATTTGACAAGCTGTAATAATAATTAAATGAAATTAAATTAAAAAGATTTCTGTCTTCTGGGTTGTTGCGCTGTGTAGTCTGGTCGATGTTAACCAACGTTTCAGAGGTCATACTGCCTCCATCATCAGGGCGATGAGTATGAAGATTTCTGTCTTCTGGGTTGTTGCGCTGTGTAGTCTGGTCGATGTTAACCAACGTTTCAGAGGTCATACTGCCTCCGTCATCAGGGCGATGAGTATGAAGATTTCTGTCTTCTGGGTTCTGCACCGTGTAGTCTGGTCGATGTTAACCAACGTTTCAGAGGTCATACCGCCTCCATCATCAGGGCGATGAGTATGAAGATTTCTGTATTCTGGGTTGTTGCGCTGTGTAGTTTGGTAGATGTTTACCAACGTTTCAAAGGTCATACTGCCTCCATCATCAGGGCGAAACGTTGGTAAACATCTACCAGACTACACGTCTCAACAACCCAGAAGACAGAAATCTTCATACTCACCGCTGTGAAAACCTCAAATCTTACAAATTAAATTAACATTTACTAACAAATTTAGCGAACTTAACTCACATAACCTCTTCATGCAATAATAGACAGCTTCTTGTGCTATGAGTTTTAATGAATAGAATCGACCTTAGGGCCCCCAAGACTATTACGCCATCCAGTGACTCCCAACCACCGTCACAAATCTTTCAATAAAAACTGGCTTGTGTAAATTCTAAAGGAGTCTGTTTATAGACGCGAAAAACACGCTTATCAATGGCACCGACCTCGCAGAGCGCACTTTCCGGGCTCTACTCCTGCTTCTTTTGACCACAGGAGGCGCTGGGGAGCCCACGGGCGAAGTTTGGTAGTGGTTGCTGAGATCCCGAAGGGCCGCCGGAACTGTATCCAGACGCATGTACACGCTGTCACGTGTTCTGGGAGACAGGCTTTCATACTTCTTGTTCTGTTCACGGTCCCTGGAACAGCGCATTCGATGGCACAACGCACAAAGTTATTTGCAGCTTCGTAAGACTTTGTTAAATGCCTAGGGTTTCGTCTGCCTTCAGATGAGATGTGTTGATAATTACGAATAGTGAGTTCTAAAGAAAGTCGTGATAAGTATTTGTCTAAAAGGTTGAAAAATCAAAATATCCTGCGCTCCTGTCAAGATTCGATCCGTTAGGGAAATAACAGTCGAGTGTTTTGCCATTGAATAAAATATTTTGTATGCGTTTTAAGAGCTGAATCTTTCAGACATTTCTTTTAATCCTGAGTTGAGTTCTTCTGTCTTATAATATTAATTTAGGAATGGGGAATGTAAGAAAATAAGAATTTCCGTTTGAACTCCGGCTAGTAATCTTAAAAATAACAAAATTATAAATACATTTGCACTTTAATGTGTGTACGGTTTGTAAAAATTTCGCGATTATTTTAATATTCGCTATGTATAATAAATATAGTAACATGACTGACAAAGTAAACCTACGAGGAAGTCGGAAAATTCCCTTCCCTCACAAGTTATCGATTTTGGATGAGTCTCAGAAAATCGAGACGGTCAAAATTTTGTTTCTGACAGTTGCACTGTCCAAAGACGATAAGTTGGCCAAGAACTGCTACGTACCGATTCTCCTTGTCAAAACTCTTGCTGCGTTCTCGGCTGTCACCTTGCTGTGGTTCCAACCCAGGAGCGGAAGGCGTTCGGTTTCTCCTCCTGGACAGATGGAATTTGGCTGCAGCTCGCCTGATGCTGTAGCATGGACCGCCACCGGCCCCCGTTCCTCCAGATGGTGAACGCTTAACTCCTGCGGCCTTCTTGTGTCCCACTGTCCACTTCAACATGAGACTCAGCACCTGCGAAAGCACACTAACTGTTCAGTTTACTTAACACCGCTGATGTCAATGCGCGTGACTGGGCACTATCCAGAGACACTTCAGGCCCTTTTTACCTACTTCCTGAATAGCCATATAAGATGGTACCCTCCTGTCTCTTCTGTCTCTAAAACAGAAATTTCCAAAGAGGTTTTCAACTTAAAATTCTTCTCAGAGGCCTATCTCTCCTTAATCTTAAACACATGTCCAGACACTACAGCCTTATAAAAGCACTAAAACTTTAGAAAAGAAAAATGATTTTATGAAACTAATCAGAAAACGAGTTTGTTGGTTTTTCCAAAGAATTATAGGAATAGATTATACAATTTACACGTAAAGGTAATTCTAAAGCGAAGTTCTACATTACAGGAAATCTGAAATGCAGTCTATACAGTAGACATCACACTTCTTTATAATTTCTCGACTTAAAACCATTCATCCTGGCACTAGAGAATTATGAAAATAGCACATAAAACACCTTACTAAAATATAAATCAGTCAAGGGAGACTGAGCCGACATAGTATGAAGTTAATATCTTTTTAATTTTAGTGACCCTAATAAAAATTAAAACGCTTTACATTAGATCGTTAGTTCTTACTCGAGTGGAACACTTGTACAGACCGAAATACTACAGCACGTTACCAAATGTTTCACACGAAATGATGCAGACGAATCCTAGATACATGCAAAACAAAATATGGGACTAACATTCTTAACGCTAAAAGCAAGGCACAGCTTTTAAAAAAAATGAAGTATGTCCACAAATATGGCCGTCGTCTGAGCTGTCACGACGAGGTTTCAGAAGAATTAAGACGTAAACATGTGAGCTGTATATGCGGTTACAAATCGAGCTGTATTATGTGAAAGAAAATATGGATGAGTCTCTCTTTTATTAACTTGGTATTACGTTAATAATTTACTTCGATCAATGTTAGACGAATTTAACAATAAAAAATTCGTTAATTCTTTGGTTACCGAAAGTAAGTCTCTACGAGTGCGCAGTAATACAGATTCAGATAAAATAGGAAAATAATCGTGAATGTTTATGAGCCGGGATAGCTCAGTCAGTATAGTGACTAGCTACGGGCTGGACGACCGGGGTTCCATCCCCGACGGGGACAGAGGATTTTTCCTCTAGCCTCTGCGTCCAGACCGGCTCTGGGGCCCACCCAGCCTCCTCTACAATGGGTACCGGGATCATTTCCCGGGGGTAAAGCCGGCCGGGGCGTGATGCTGACCAGTCACCCCCATCTAGTGCCGAGGTCAAGGAAGAGAGGAGCTATACCTCCACTCCCCCCAAGCGCCTACATGGCGTATAGTGGGACAAACTTTACTTTTTTAATCGTGAATGTTTAATTCGATGAAATATAACGGTCATGAGGTATTTAAATGTACTATCACAACATACGAGAATCATGAGAACGGTGACAGGTAATCTAGCCTCGATTCGACGTACGTACCTCCCGGAAACGGTCCGGAGTTTTCTCCAATACAGGAACCTGCTCTGTGACGTAAAATGCACTTTAGTGAGATTTGTAAGTGGCGTTTGCTTCTAAAACTTGCTGTACTCCATGATCCAACCGGAATGATATCTCTGCAGTCAGCACTTTCCATCCATGCGTTACGTCCGCCCTGTTCAGACTTACGAAGTACAGGTGAGTTCCAGACAGACGCTGCCAGCTCCAGGTGCATTATCTGGGCACTCAGTCACGCAGATTAAGTCCCCATTAATAAACTAACACAGGGGTATACTGTATTTTTACCGCCTTTAAACAAAGTTTTGTAGAACAAACAAAACTACGATTTGATTACGAATGGTGAGAGGAAGAGGATTTGAAAACTCATACCCTGGCATTTGCCCGAGAATTTATATGATCATATCAAAGAAGCTGACGTGGGCGACGCATGTAGAACTCTTGGCGAACATAACAAATGCGAACAAATTTTTTTTGCTGGAAAGCCTGAATGGAAGAGGTCATGGAAGACCTAGGTATGATATGGAGTGGTTGCATTAATGTGACCTCAGGTCAATTTGCGCTTTCAATCATTCATCTGGCTTAAGGTAAGGACCAGTGGCAGGGTCTGGTGAACATGGTAATAAACCTTCTGATTCCTACGATGAATTTCTTCACTATGTGAACGTTCTATTAGAAACAGAAGAACAACTCTACTCCACTGAGTTAAGCGCCTTCCTTTAATTCCTACCATTCATTTGTTCATTTTGCTCTGGTTTACGAAGTCATCGTCTACACATTTCAGTAATTTCGCAAGCTTCTGACCAGAAACAAATCTGATCACAGATCGCTGTGGTACTTCGTTGCATTTTATAAACGAAGTAGCCACGAAAACGCGTCGCAGTGTTACCACTACTTCCCAGGCAAAACGAAAATAACAACTGGTAGGCAATCGTATTGTTCAAATCCGCCAGATCTCGTACTTAAACCAAGCAACGCCTGCCCTTAAAAGAACAGCTTACCGTTCACGCGTTCAATAAACGGCATGATGGATTTCTTTTTTAGTTGCGACGCCTTGTATTCTTACGGTTGCTAACCAACGCTTCGAAATGGGCGTTGTCTGTCGCCTGCACGATAACACGGAATCGTATCCCACAGGACAGAGCAGAGACGTTCTTTGCCGCCGTAAAAATACCGAATCCCACGCGTTCACTTCGAAGTTACGACGAAGACCAAAATGTGTCAAGTTTCAGCCCACGTGGAACTTCGCGGTCCCAAGACGCGGTGGCTACAGTTGAGGCACTTTAGTCAGACCTCACGGGAACAGAGTCTCGTGTCCGCATTACGCAGGGGCAGGACAAATTAATTCACTGAAACGTTTCACACGAATGAGGGAGCATTACTTTAAATTACATAATATTAGCTTATAACCACGGTGGTTTAGCGGTTAGAACGCTGGCCTTGTAATCCTGGGGTCTCGGGTTCGATTCCCGGTGGTGCCCGAATTTATAACTTGTGTTGGGCGAGGCCGTGGTCTAGGCAACACGGAGATTTTCTCCGTGGCATCCCAACAATTACTCCATTCACACACAGAAGAAGGCAATGGCAAACCACTTCTGGATCATCTGCCAAGAACGTATATGAACAGGTCCCAGTCCGAGAAAAGGATGGAAGGATCCTGTTCATATGGACCTGTCGTCACACAGAACACTAAATAATAAATAAATCACAAACAAGGAAACCCGATATTGTTGGTCATACATCTGACATTCAAGCCGGTTTCATTACTGATACGAAGACCTGGTCGGTAGTAAAACCAAGTACAGCAATTCCTCGCCAATCTTCACTACCACGGCCCGGAAAAATACCGCGACTGGCAATAGATAATTTGGGATTTTGTCAAGCGCGACCGATTTTAACATTTAAAGTTAATACGAAATTGTGCGCAAAACATAACCGTGGATACGTAAGAAAAGTTACTTCAATTTAGCGATTGACAAAACCGCATTTGACTATATTAATACAAACAAAAAATTACTCAGGAATACAGTCGTCTGACGTAGAGAGTGCTTAAGGTATTTGGTAGTGGTACAGGGGCCGCTTATAACGACGTTGTATCACCTCGACTAGTGTCTCAACCTTTCTTTTGAGGCGAACCCATTTCTTGGGACCCTTTTTGGTCAAAAGAACTTATGCGCACGCCGCCTCAGCTGGCATTTGGGGGGGGGGGGGGGGGTTGGAAAAAAGACGAAACCAGTCAGCACCGCGTGTGCCTCCCTGCCTCCTCAGAAGACAACCTGAGTTACTCACCGGTTAATAACCGCTGATCTAAACTGCAGATGAATCAGCGTCGTTAGACAATGAGATTCCAGAGAGATTAAGTTTTTCCCAATGATGTGTGAGAATGCTGAATTGAAAGCAGAGAGGGCTCTGACGGAACTCGATTTAGGGATAGCAACTCAGAATATACTTTCTTCATTAAAATTCGCACAACTTATGACCTGGCAGGATTTAAGACGTTCTGCCTCTAAATTGAACATGCCCTAAAGGACATGACGAGAGGAAAGGGTCTTGTGAACTTTGTAGGATTTGAAATTTTCAAGGCGGTGAGTCTAAAGATGGCTGTCTTCTAACAGACTACACGGCCGTTTTTAGTTGTGAACTTTAATATCCCATCCAGTGCCTTGAGGAAGAGAGGAACACCAAGAAAGGCTAAACTTTATGACATCCGGTTTTACTTAAAGCAAATCTAGGTAGAACCGGGATAAGCAATTTTTGATCTAAAAATATGAAGATTAAAGAAATGAACTACAAACAGACGAAAATATATAGTTTTGTACATGTGTGAAATAGAATTTATAACACATTTTTGGAACAAAATATTGAGTAAGAAGACCCTAAGATGAGACAAAAATAATAGAGATTACATAACGATAATCATCATTTCTTCTCTTCATCAAATATTATCAGATAAATATAATAAAAGATTACGAGACTGTGGAACATGCACCAGTCACGAATACGCTTAGAAAATTTACAAAATCTGCAGAAAAGATACCAATTCATAACGCGATTGGTAGCTGGAAGGATAATATTAAAAATTATCTTAAATATAACGCAAAGAGTGTGGTTCAGAATAAGAACTAGTGGTGACGTAGTTAACATAGTAATGCAACATCGATTTATGTAAAAACATAATTTTGACCAAACAAGGAACAATGCGTGATGATCTGTTCAACGAAACGATTATCTAATGAGATGAACGGAAGAGTGGCCTTTATCACCAATTCTGTTTAATTCGAAACTGACAAAGACATGTGACAATGGCAAAAATCTTTTACATTTCAGTTCTACGTTCATTCACTCCCACATTTGATAAGTTTAGTTCCTCATAAGACTGGGTCCAGCTTCGGGCCTTTGTGGCCCACAGCCTAACATAACCGTCTGTTACGACGTCATCATCTTGCCATATAAATTTTATTCCTATAACTACAAAGTTACCCTTCTCTTCCATATTACCTTTTGTATATTACTAGCTTTAGAGAAATATTCCATTATATTGCTTAATTCTATAACATTAGCATAATTGTTCCCTCTACTTCCGGATCACGAAATATTATATTTAATACAATCAACAAGATATTCTCTTCCGCTCTACATTTCCCCTCTCACAAACCTTGAACAATTCAAAACCACTTCTCTCTTTGTTGTATAAGCTTCCGTAACTCACAAATGTCATATTTCAATAGAATACCGATGACATCTCATCAATTATATCTGCAGAAAGATTATAATATTCTATATTAACTCATCTTACCTTAAATGTGCACATCCTGTCTCGCGTTATTCTTTAAATTAAGCTAAATATATATCACAATCATGTTTTATTTATGTAGGATTTGAAGATTTCAAGGCGGTGATTCTGAGATATCTGTCTTCTGAGTTGTTGTGCCGTGCAGTCTGGCAGCAAGGACCTCTGAAACGTCGATAAAATTCTATCAGACTACACGGCGCAACAACTCAGAAGTCAGCCATCTTCATTTCTTATTAATTCTTCACTCAATTCCTTTAGAATTCTATTTTACCATTTGGTGAAATCGTAGCATTATACTCTGCGACTCCCCAAACAATACTTTTAGTTGCTGTTTGTGTAATCGTGTTACAAAATATCGAAGACAATCTTCGAAGCGCTGTAATATACACCCTCAGCAGTGTCTGGGGCTCAACTCTGCGACCATATAGGCTGTTGAAATGCGGAAGACTTCGGCTGGATCGTATTCCTGGCAGTCACAAAACTGAGTCACTCCGCTGGATATTTTTTATTTGTAGTGTTCTGTCTGACGACAGGTCCATATATTATGAACAGGATCCTTCCAACCTCTTCAGGTTGTCAGGGACCTGCTCATACATATATACATTCTTGGCAGAGATGATCAGAAGTGGTTTGCCATTGCCTTCTTCTGTGTGTGAGTGGAGTAATTGTTGGGATGCCACGGAGAAACCGGGGAAGCCCCCGGAGGAAAACTCCGTGATGCCTAGACCACGGCCTTGCCCAACACAAGTTATAAATTTGAGCACCACCGGGAATTGAACCCGGGACCCCAGGATTACAAGGCCAGCGTTCTAACCGCTAGACCACTGTCTTCCAAAGAAAATACTAAATAAGATATAAAATTGTGATAAACGATCAGACCTCGTTAAAAGTAGTCTCACCACTCGAAATGAGCTAAAAATATTCAGTATGGGGGGTGGGTGGAGATTTTCGGATGTTTGTCTTCAGGACATTTAGCTTTCATTTCCCGTCTTTCTTTGTCTCGCGGATTCCTTCTTAGTCCTTGTTAACTTCTATTTTCAATCATCTATTGCTTTTTCACAGCCCCTTCAACTTTCTTCCCCGTCTCTTCAGTGTCTCTCGTATTTCCTTCGTTCTGTTTCTTCTTACACCAATAAACACGAGTACGCCCGAGTCCTGACAAGGACACGAAGCTGCTCCAGTGCCCTAAGCTGGAGGTTTTGAACCCCTGTATGCCATCAATACGTTGCTATTATTCACAAGTAACAAGGGGACTTTTACGCTGTGGAGCCTTTCATCTGTTTAATAATACAAAAAATTAGCATAAGAGTGATCCTGGCGCTGATATGCCAGCAGGTGTAACAGGTGCAAATATTCGTTATCCAAACCAAAATGTGGGTCGCAACGGTCAACATGAATTATACATAGCCCCCTGGAAACTTGTGATTTACTAGAACACTTCTATTATTAAAAAAAAAATCTGCGAGTGTTAAAGAGTTCAGTAGCAATATTAACGCCAAAGTTTATTCTGTTTAACTTTGTAGCTTTTAATGGTTCGATCGTCAGAGTTTTGAGAAAGCAAGCAAGTGTGTTTACGGTCGACAACTCCTCCCCTCAAAAATCGTTATACAGAGCGGTGTTACAAGTCACAGGTCCTGCTGAGATGAACTTGACTGACAAATAGTTCAATATGCCTTAGTGCACAAATGTGTTTTGTGTTAGTAATAATTAGATTTCTATACTTACACTGATACTGTACATTTTCAAGGCCACGTGGGACATTTCAAAACGCAGATGAACACCAATGTTCAGAGACTGCGAACCTAGCGTGAGAAGTCTATGGTAATTTGGATATTGATGTAGAAGTTTTATTGAAAATAAATACATAGCAGCTCTGTGCCTAAGCACTGTGTCATGAAGTTGTTTTGGGATCGTTGATAGAGCTTTACGTATCATAGATCACGACACTTTATGGTTAGTGAACAGCTACACACTTGGGTGAACCTATCCCCAGAGAAATGGAGACCGTACTGTCAATGTGTTAGTAGCTGCGAATATACAAACAGCTACAAATACTATGAACCTAGCTACTTTATTTATTCTCAAGAAGAAGAAGAAGAAGAATAAATCTGCACAACAACTCAGGCAGAATCAGACCAAGAAACATTCCGTTCCTGGTAGAATGCGACGAAGGACAAGTTTGCAGTCCGACTATTTTAAGAAGGATATGAAAAGACGAAAGTTTGATTCAATATTTCAATCCAAAGTCACTAACACCAACTCCAGAAGAATATGATATATGGAAGTTTTTTTGTTGTAAACTGCAAACGGGCTGTAATTTGTCAACCTGAAACATTCAATTTAACTTTTTCAATAAAAGTAAATCCATCGGTCTATGTGCAAGTATTATTTAAACAAACAAGTAAAATTGTATGTCAGAAGACAATTAAAATTGCTGTATTTTCATAAAATCTTCAGCTTACTTTTATAAACAAGCCCAGTTCCTCTCGTTACGATCTCCTTATTACAATAATTAACATTTAAAATATTTAAAATATTAAATGATGTTCTTTCTCGAAATATTTGATTTACATTACACCATCGAATATTTCGATAAAGAACATCATTTAATATTTTAAATATTTTAAATGTTAATTATTGTAATATTTTAATATTTAATAAGAATTTATTGTGATTAGACGGACAAGATTTAAATAATATATATTTATTATATAACAATATGACGCAACTTTACCATCTCCTTCTGTATTCTCAAACGTATCTCGACAATATAACAGCTTTTTGTTTGATGATAAAGTTCACGGATTAAATTACCATAAAGTTTATGAGGCAACATAAATTGTTTATCTGCAAAAATCTGAGGAACACATTTACTACCAGAGTTAATAGGTGAATGCAATTTGTTACACTCTTCATTTAGTAGATTCTGAAAAAGCTCCCACTAATGAAATTCCATTGCCTTATTTATTACAACCCCATGGAGCAAAACCCTTCATGACAAGTTCCCCACTTTTTATGAAACCCAAAAGCTCTTACCCCAGTAAGAAGGAAACAGGAGGTTGGGTGGACTCCAGAGCTGGTCTGGACAACCGTAGAATAAGTTTAAATAACATAAAGAACCTTCTACTGGAAGTATAAGAAATAATCGAGGCTGAATCCAAAACTTGGTAGAGACAGCAACAGCTAATGAAATGTCCTCTCAGAGGCTTCATCCGGTTATGGCAAACGGGCTGTCCCAGAGAGTCCCCTATTAAAATATTCCACACAAACTGCTGAGGGAGTCGTTTCTGTGGCTGTGCAGGGGGAATGTTTACTATCAAGTGGACTAGAGGACTGCTATTGGTGGGAAGTGTGACACGTCAGAGTTTTACTCTACTACACAGACTGAAAACATCAAGCCGTTAAGAGTAGCGTGTAGTGAGTGCACCTCTAATGTGTTCTGTGGGTGTTGCGATAATATTCTAGATTAAATCGCTGTGCCTCTGTGAGGTAATCTTAAAGCTGGACCCATTAGAACACATGAAAGCCTGTCGTCTGCTGTTCGTTCAGTGGTTGTGGAACGAATGCTTTTAGGATGGGTCGTCACTCAACGCGAAATCTTGCGCATGCGCGTATATCGAATCCCTAGCAGGGCTTTTCTCCTGGTCTGTGGACTGTACACCTCTAATGTGTTCTGTGGGTGTTGCGATAATATTCTAGATTAAATCGCTGTGCCTCTGTGAGGTAATCTTAAAGCTGGACCCATTAGAACACATGAAAGCCTGTCGTCTGCTGTTCGTTCAGTGGTTGTGGAACGAATGCTTTTAGGATGGGTCGTCACTCAACGCGAAATCTTGCGCATGCGCGTATATCGAATCCCTAGCAGGGCTTTTCTCCTGGTCTGTGGACTGTATTATTTATTACACAAGGAAACTCGCTGTGTTACTCCATCTCAGCCAGTTACCTCAGGAGAAATTTGTTGTTTCAAAACCCCCCCAAACCAGCCCCAAGACAGTATAGCCAACATTACTACTTTATATTCACTGCATTCACATATTTCTTACCGTTACTGTTCTAACACGAAATATAGATTTTTTGATCTTTAAAAATAGTATGAGGTTCTGTCCTCACCATTATTAAGGACACAACCTTCCTAATTTTCTTCGTCGTCATCATCATTGTATTCAGGATGAAGCTAAGAGCAGATTAACTCAAGTAATTCTTTCTAGCCTTCAGTTCAGAATGTGTTGTCTTCTGTTTGCAATCTGTGAACGTAAAGATTGCATTATACGAAACTACGATTTCACCCGTTGTTTTTTCATGAGCGTAAGACTTGATCTCTCACCTAAAGTGTAGAACGTAGGTTAAAGGTCTTTGAGAACAAGTTCTAAGATAAATACTTTGATCCAAGAGACAGGAAGTAACAGTAAGTTGGAGTAAACTGCATATAATTTCTGTTCTTCACAAAATATAATTAGGTTGACCAAATCAAGGAAAAGAAATGTTAAATGGTACTCTTGTATGTAGACTGAATTGATCTAGCCCTGGATAGGGATCAGCTGTGGGCTCTTGTGAACACTATGATGATTTTTATGGTTCTATATAATTCGATAATTTCTTGACAAGCTAAAAAGCTTTCGGCCTAGAAAGATTCGACACCTTCAAGCTGCTTGCTTCAGTCTGACATCCTTCCTGTTTATGCAGAAGGTGTATTACAGGTGCGAGATACAAGGGGCGTCAGGTGCATATCGGCTCTGCATTCTATTGTAGTAATGGTAAGAGAAGGAAGTTCAAGACATTTGTGTAATGCTGCTCCACGGGTTGTTTAATATATTTTAGACTGTACCCCTATGATAAGTTTGAAATGGAAACAGCACGTGACGTACGAATTAAATTTTAGTTTAACTGATCTGTGAATTTGAAAGTACTTGTAATATCTCAGATTCTCACTTCAGCACTGAAGATAGAGATAATATATTCCTATGAAACATTCGTATTTATCTACAAGCACACATGGCGATACAACCTAAAAGACCAACTTCATATTAGAAAGTACGTATTTCCCCTGTAGATTTGAGTAGAAAGATTGTAACATGTTTGCCAGAAATATGAATATCAATTTCTTTGTAGTTCTCAATTAGAAGGGCATATCATTTGGTTATCGTGAAGATGCAAACTGACATATCCTATACACATCTTGTTTAATTTGCGGTCCAGCTCAGAAAACTGCTAACCGAATGAGTTCTTAACTTACGAATCCATTATTTTTTGAATCCAGGTCAAAACAGAGAGTTCCGGTTGATTTTTATTCTTTCAGGAATCAAAAATTCACTCCTGTCCGAGTTAATGTAGCTTTACTCTGACAACCCCAAATCTCTGTACTAGTTCCCGAGAAAGACAGCACATGTCAATAAGCATGACTATTACTTCGGAAGAGTATTTACTTCAAATCATGACTCATGCTCAAAATAGGCCACGATCTCTTTCCTTTCATAACTTCTAATTCATAACGAGTAATTCCTCTATATGGGCTAATCACTCGTTCAAGGAGTCCTACCAAATGTCTAAATAGATCAAGGAACCTCCGAAACGAGAACCCTATTCTCACATAGGAGCGAAAAGGGGAGAGAGGGGAGAGAGAGAGAATTTTTCTGTAGTATATAATAATCCGTGACGTAACAGCTCCAGAGAGCCAGAGCCGACTAGCTTGACCGCTGGCCTCACGTTCACATGCCTAAGCAGAGGTGAACGATCATCCAACCAGATATAGGGTGACGTGTGGTCAGCACGACGAACCCCCAGCCATTGCTAGTTTTCATGACTGGATTACGCTACTCATTGTAGCTCCCCAATTTACTCACGATGCTGGGTTGGCACCGGTCCCTTACACTGGTCGAAAGCTCATGAGAAAATTTCTTTTCCCGAGACTCGAACCAGCGCGCATTTCGTATCGCCGGTCCGAAGCATGATGCCTCAGACCCCGCAGCTACGGCGCAGGACTTCTGTATATACGGCGTTCTTAAGATAGTAGATTAACCATATAAAGTCACACCGATTTGTACATGCAAAATCAGCAAAATGTTTGGGCGGATTTCCCTTTGAGGGGCTGTACTTTCTGAGAACAAGGACTACGTTCATATTACGAGATGACAAATTAATCGAAGACCAGGAACACCGAAACAAAATAATACCAAATATGTGAAGTATCGAATGATGTAATCGATGACGACAGTCTATCAGCATTCTTTCATAATTGACATATTTAAAATCGTCAATTAAGTTGTCTTGCAGATGACGCTGATTTAGCTGGTGCAAGTGTAAAAATTAAGTGAACGCACACGCGGTCTACGGGTTGAAACAAAGTATTCGGCTTGCAAGAAACTCATGCAAACCGGATATCCGCCGGATATGTAACTTTTTAGTCGTGTTAAAGCGACATACATGGGTCTATACTGGCAGCTGCATCTCGGTTATTACTCCTGCTGGCTACTTCAGGTAGTTTCGCGCTTTGTTTCAGCTTGAGCAACTTATCAAGCGGCGAGGACGTACAACAGCCAGAGGTTCGTAACTTTACAAAATCATTTTATTTATAATCCTGGATTTATGAAACAGATATTCATGCAATCTTATATAATAACTACAACAGCTTTAGTAAGACGTTCTACAGAACTGACAAAACTACCTTCACTGCATACTTGTTATTGCAAATAATTTATTTAAAAAGTCACAGACACTTTAAGAAACCAGACAGATAATGACCGGACCCGCAAGAGACCATCACTCAGATCTTATCTTAAGCAAACCCCCATCTTTCAGTTACATTTCAAAATATACTTCTTTATATATCTAGTAACCGCCACGGTGGTCTAGCGGTTAGAACGCTGGCCTTGTAATCCTGGGGTTCTCGGGTTCGATTCCCGGCGGTGCCCGAATTTATAACTTGTGTTGGGCAAGGCCGTGGTCTAGGCAACACGGAATTTTCCTCCGGGGGCTTCCCCGGTTTCTCCGTGGCATCCCAACAATTACTCCATTCACACACAGAAGAAGGCAATGGCAAACCACTTCTGAATCATCTGCCAAGAACGTATATGAACAGGTCCCAGTCCGAGAAAAGGATGGAAGGATCCTGTTCATATGGACCTGTCTCAGACAGAACACTAAATAAATAAATAAAATAAAATATATCTAGTATTCCACGTGGTCTTACAGGTATACATAGTTTCCGATTAAAACTGTATATTTATGTTCTTCCGCGTTTACACGAATATATTATGAAGCATTCTTATTTTACCCTTAGTTCGTTGTTTCTCCAGCCTTAGGTCCAAATATTTTCCCTATCACTTTCTTTTCAAGCATTCACAATGTTTAGTTAGATACAAATTAGTTTCCGCACGACCATCTAACCCAGGATACAACATACCAGTAAGTGATTACAATAAAGACAACCGGGATTTGTTTCCCGGATGGATAATTTCATGCTCTGTGGCTCACCCAGCATTCGCTGGGCATCCTCTTATAGAAGCAAAGCTGTCGGACCGTTTAGCTTACCCTCGCGGTATCTAGTGAACAGAAGACGGGATGGGATGACATCAGCCTGGGCGTTGGCATTTGACATCCTTGTGTTTGCCAAAAACTGAACCAGCAGGTAACGTATTATGGATATTCAAAGAAAATGAATGTGAGGGATGTTTTTTTTAACAGTAAAACATTTTAAAGATCCACATGAACGATCCTCTGTTTAAAAACTAGTTTACGTATTAGGTCTAACACCTAAAATAATATTTGGGCCTTTGATATCGAAACCAACACGAAAATTAATATATTAAATTCTTCCACGAATAATATTTATTTTGATAAATAGATGGGAATTAGATTGGTAGAACATATGGCACGAATGTGAGATATAAATGCATTCATAATTTTGCTTGGCAAATCTTAATATAAGTTGTCACTTGGGATATCTAGAACTGGTGGGAAAATAATATTAAAATATATATTAATAAACAGGGCGTAAGTTTATGTCAAATTCAAGAGGTTCAGGGTAGAATTCAATGTGGGATTGTACGAGGACACCTTCAGAGTCCTTACGAGGCAGAAAGCTTTCAACATCACCGACTTCTTCGTACTGTTAAGTTAGCTAGTGAGTTCTTAAAATCTTGCGCCCTTGGACAGAGTATTTATGCATTAACATTAATAATGTTCATAAGCAGCTGCAGAAGTTGGTCATGACACGTTCTTGAATCCGTTCGGGGCATAAAGCTGGCACGGCAGTTCTTTGTGTAACCAGAGTGATGCAAAGCAACTTCTTGCGCGTCTCTTAGCAACGTTCAGGGCAATCATTCAGTACATGAGTGACACATGCTTCATTTCGCAAGTTGCACTGGACAGTCAGGTAGGCTACTACTCAAATTTTAGACAACTTACTAACTTCATAAAACAGAGGTTTCGATGTAAATTCATAATCATTCAGCTTGTCAAGAAATGCCCTGCCTTTTATGGAACCCAGGGTTCATTACCGCCGCTGAAGGTCCCTATCGAGAGCCATAAAAATCCAGTAAGCATCTTCCTACAATATTTCTTTACGATCAATTTTAATATTATCCTTACATTTACACTTAGATCTTCTTTCCTTCAGACTAAGTTTACACTGCAATCCGTGGGTTCATCTGCTAACAGAGGAACTTAGTCAATATAGATCATTTTAGTTTTATTGTTAGTGTCAAGAGTGGGATTTCGTGTCCAGTACAGAGGGCCAGAATAAGTGGAGTTTAACCTCTGCTTTCCATATTTTAATTTTACCCAAATCCCTCGACTTTTTAGAAAAATGTTGCTTCAGAACATTCCTGGTATTACTTGTTTATATTTCTATAAGATTTATTTCTCATTGCCCTGATGCTGAAGGCAGCAAGGACCTTTGAAACACTGACAAACTTTTACCAGACAACACAGAAGCCAGCCATTTTCGTATTTCAATATTGTTAGAATGTAAAGTTACTCAAGGCTGGATGTAAACACTTCCTAAAGTTCTTTCCAGTGTTTGAGAGAGGAAATGAAGCAGATTTAAAAGTGACAGTGGGGCAGGCAAAATGTAAGAAAATATCCCTTAAGATAAAAATAGTCAAGTGCTTTAAACCTAACGGATACTTATACAAAAATAACGAACAAATATGAAAGCGTATTTTTCTTACCGTCAATAAATACAATGCGATTTTTTTTGTACTTTACAATGCTATAAATTTCTATTTAATGCGGACAGAACAAAATTTGTTGGAAGGACCATGTTATTTCTTTTAACCACAGCTTCTGATATTATCATTTTCCTTAGTTTGTGGCCTTGCTTAAGAGTTTCTGTCGAATACAAAGTAAATATCGAAGAGGGTGACTGTGCCTAAATAGCGACTTCACTGCCACACATTAATTTGTATATAGTTTTATTGTCTTCAGTAAGTTCGTACAAACAATTAATATTTGAAAATAAGATTCATGTTTTCACAACTGACAGTAACATTGTTAGCATGCGTGTAACTTCGTGGACGGAAGTTTTGAAATACAGCAAAGTGAGAATGAAAGTTTGTTTCCAGATCCTTATAAGCCTTCAAGTCTTATTCCGTAGGCCCACGAAGAACTTGCTGTACTTATAGGCCTACCTCTTACGAGCTCAAAGCGTCGGTCTTTCTAACAGGTTTTTCCACTAAAATACACAAATTTCAGGTTTCATTTTTGTGAATATGTCCAAACCATGATAATTTTATATTTAATGTATATAAATCACTCATTTTGCAGATATATCAGCTTGGATTTAAAACGAGAAGCTGAGAATAGGGAAAACTGGGGAACTCTTTTTGGACAGAATAATGGACCTGTCGTCAGACAGAACACTAAATAAATAATAATCATTTTTTATACTTTTTGCTAATTCCTACTATTACTAAGCGTTTTCCTTCATTATTTATTTTTAAAAGTTTTAATGTCTGTCTTATTACTTTACAATCCCTTATATAATTTTAGATATTGTTATAAATAAATTTAAGTTGGAACTCATATTGAAATCAACTATAAAATGAAATAATCATCAAACACCTGAAAAGTCATCGCAGAATACAGGTAGAAAGTCACTGGCCTAGTTTAATAAATTAATAATGTTACATGTCATTTTCATTCTGCACTTGACAGGAGAATTTGTTATCGGTTATTAGGTCACTCTTGCATTCAGTCTTCGGTCTGGCTCGTATCGCTCTCACAACCCCGACAACAAAAAGATCTCGCAGGTAAAAAAGGGGTCACGATGGTTACAAAACAGTTTGATGAGCAGCTCCTTCATTAATGTATCTATTGCTTTATATGCATGGACGTAGAGAACCGGCCGTAAAACTTTAGACGACTCCATCTTTGTAAAGGAAAACAGTCGAGACTTAAGGTCTCCCTACTGGAGGTGTCTTGCACATGCATATTCTTGTTACTTAATGGACTGAAGTTGTGAACTAACAATTATCCCTTAGGATTACTTACATTTAAAGTAATTTTAAGCAGATCTCTCTGACCGCATTGCACAAATCGCATGTGGAGTGGTTCTTTACGAAAACTGCAAAAGCTGTTTCAATTCCCGGTGAGCGCATGGATGGTATGCAAGTCTGAATTTTACAATGATGTGTTTCATTCAATTCCCGGTGAGCGCATGGATGGTGTGCAAGTCTGAATTTTACAATGTTGTGTTCCCCTGTGAAGGTGATGTCCTTGATATGGAACCCTGCCCAAAAAGTCCTAGGAAATATCCGAATAATTCCAAATCTCAAAATTAATTACGAAGGTGAAAAAATATAACGGTGACGGTCACAGGTTCATGGAGTAACGAGGAATGGCACAGACAAGTACCACACGAACAATCGTTGTATGGGACTTTAAGTTTCTTCAGCTGGGGTAAAGACCAAAGGCAGGTGGATGGCTGCTTGTTGCGTCAAGGAGGATACATATCAGGTTATAATAATGCCAGGTCTTCAGCTTTAATCTTTCTTAAGACAAAACCACATACATCAGCAGCGTGTCCCTTCAACATCGCTCGTATCTGTAAAATTCCGCCGTTCCTTTAAACAATAAAATGCCTTAAAAATAAGTATCTAGCTAGTTTGAAAAACAGACACCTAGATCCCTCATATAAAGTACAATAATAAAATAAACCCTTCAAAAGGGTTCTTTATACCAAAATTTATACTAAATGTTGTATACAATTTTTATGGCGATAAAAATGAGGATTGCGTGTCCTGGTTCATAAGCTTGTAATTTTGTAGGCACAGTAATTAACGACGAAAATAAAGTCTCCATCCTGAAGATGGATATGCAGACTTTCTAAAGGCTTAACGCAACGAATTTAATATTAAATTGTGCGAAATATGTTATAGTAATTATTAAGTTTGGTCGTTCAGAAGCGATCACATTATACATTATACTGGGGGGGGGGGGAAACTGCCTCGTTAAGAAACTGAATTATTGACTACTGAAAAAAGCTCAGTTTTTGCACATGCAAAATTCCAAACTGAGTTTTCAAACTCACTAGAAATGTTGATGTACAAAGTACTGTAAATTTACTCTGATTAATACCGGGAATTATGCAGCTGTTTTCAACGAGAAAAACGAGAGATTAATTATTGTAACTATTACTACAGGCTGTCAAATAAATATTAAGGTAATTTTTCATAACTTATTGCCCATCTTTGAACTCCAGAAAGTGATCACTTGTTTGATTGTCGAGAAAATTATATTAAGAATTCAGTGAGTTTCTTCAGTTCACCTTCAAACTAAAATTATAAAATATTCCCCATAAACATTCAGGCCCATATATTGTCATATACTCGTAGATACAGAGTACCAAAAGCTCTTAAATTCGAGAGGAAACCAAACACAATATATTTGACCATAAGACAGCGAGCAGAAATTAGGCTCTAGGTTAGTAAGAGTATTAATCCTAAATCAACATTGTTAGCTACACTGTAAGGATTCATACTTTATAACAAGTAGTTACAGTTAAGTGACATGTCAGGTTAAGAGAGAATTTAATTAAGTTACTGTAACGTGTAGATATCACATAAATGCTTTCAAAAATACATGAACCGCGCTTCAAAATATATATAAGCTTTACCACGCGAACGTGAGAAATTAATTTGATAGAAAAAGCACCACGTAATGTGGTGTTGCGATTAACCGAGTTCCCATGAATTAAGATACAGGTATAGCAATGCGCATATTGAAGAACCGTCCTTTTTCTCCGTGTACGTAGCACGCATCACAAAAAAGACAAATGTTAAAGGGCAGATCCCCTCTTTTACGTTTCTTCCATTCTTGTCTTTACATAAACTCCAACCCCTGCAGCTACACTGCTCCAGTTCCGATCTTCCGGACCAGTTCAGAAATCCCTCGTCCTTTCCCTCACCCTCCCTACACACCATTCTTTCTATTCCTTCCTTGCCCTCGCTTACTTTCCTTGCAAAATTATACTTCTTTCTTTATTTCTATAACGTCGTTTTCATTATATTTTTTCATTGAATGAAACTGTGCGTACGAAGGTTGCGTATTCCTCATAGTGCAGAGGGAACGGAGACCAGGTGCAAGTTACGTGGTGCATCCAACTACCTCGACTTGTTCTCTTTATTCTAGACAGTTTGTATGGCTCGTAATCTTTTTGGCACGTTCTGCAGGCGGCTACTTCTAGATCATAAACCTAAAGTGGTTTGAAGTAACCGCACAATTAGAGAGAGACGCACGGAGACTTCAATGTCAGTACAGAACACATTCATCGAGAAATCTTTAAATGAGAAGTTACGTGCAATTCTCTTATACATGAAACTTATGGCAGGTTAAGTTGAATTAAGAAAAGAGAAAAAATTAAGTGGGCTTCTATATTATTACACTCCTTCCACAGCGAATCTAATCTTATTTTATTATAAACTCAGTGTCCTCGAAGTGAATTTACGTAGGTTATACGACACATGAATCAGTAGATTCCTATCTTCTGGGTTGTTGCGCGGTCTGTGGACATCTACCAGACTACACGGTGCAACAACCCAGAAGACAGCCATCTTTGTACCCATTACCAAGAGAACCTCAAATGCTACATGAATCAGTAAATATTTTTCAGCGTGAGAATTCGTTTTTTAATCACGAGAGTAAAATACTAGTACAAACTTTTATTTATTTATTTCTTCTAGTTAAGAACCTGTCAAATTTGACCCATGGTTCTTTCGTCATATTCAATCAAACACACAGGATTTATATATATTGCGTCCACATGATTCGATTTAATGGGTATCGTGCCAAATTTTGTTTTTTTTTTAAATTGCAAAATCAACGCTGACTTATATTACAGAACATAGATTGAGGGTTCTTGGATACGAAGTTCCGAGGACGATATTTATATATCAAACAAGGGAAGCAATTGGACAGAGAAAATTACGTAATGGACAGCTGTACGATTTGTAAATTTCTCCAAATATTATTAGGAAGAGTAAATCGAAGAGGAGGGGGATAAGAACAACATGTAAAAAAGTGATAAATAAATACAAAGTTTTGATCGGTAAGTTGGATAGGAAGAGACCATTTATACGACCTAGGTGTAGAAAGGACACTATTAAACATCCTAGAGAAATAGTTTGAGAGATTGTAAACTGCATGTAACTGGCTTCGGTCAGAACTAACAGCAACCTCGGGGTTATGTAAAATGCAGAGAATTTATTGTCTAGAAGGAAAAATAAACTTTATGAAGTTGGTAGGATTAATTAGACCAGGGGTCCTAAAAAGACAGGTGTTTGTCCTCCTATCGATCAGCTGACGACAAAAGTAGAAAAAAATTTCCGAAACGTCTTAATTTTCTTTATACAAAAGGACTTAGTAGATGAACAAAATCCATTTTTAAAACGTGAATGCCACACAAAAGTTTGTGCACGACCCATTGCGGACTCCCCAAATGCTTGCTTTAGCATTTCATAGATTTCCGTAGCCGTTTTGGCGAGTCTTTGGCAAAATTTGATGCACACGCCATTCCGAACTCGCAGGAGGGTCGGTGTAATGCACTACCAAAACGCCCGTAACTAAGAAACAAATGCTGATTCGATTATGCCGGCTGGCACACTGATTCACTATGAATGTAGGCCGCACCCCCTAAAGGCAGAAGCTCGTACTACATCCGGTTCGCCCTCTATTGACACAGTCTTGAAACTTTCCGATCGCACCTCGTAAATAAGCACATCTCAAGGACTCTGCTCCATGGAGCTTTGGATTGCAAGCTACACAGCACATCACGACATACATTTTACCAATACAACATATTAGATCGTATCAGTGTTAACCCCAACGGATAAACATTTATAAGCGTTGTTCCACTACTCATGAAGACAGTGTCGAAAATCAAAAGTATGAATTATTGACTTTAAAATAAAATATAGGCTATTGTAGATGCGTCATATTGTGATTTATATAGTATTAAAAATATATTAAAATTAGCCGTCAATCACAATATAATATTAATAAAAGATTAAAATATCATTTTACGTTCCCTATCGAGTATTCGATTTACAAATGGAACATACACTACATGTTTCGGCAAAAAATCAGTAATTCAGTGATAAGTTTAAATACATAACACCCGATGATGGCTATATATAGCCGAAACATGTAGTGTATGTTCCATTTGTAAATCGAATACTCGATAGGGAACGTAAAATGATATTTTAATCTTTTATTAATATTATATTGTGATTGACGGCTAATTTTAATATATTTTTAATACTATAAAATATAGGCATTTTTTAATTAGACCTGTTAGCCTCTTCCAAAATATCCAACATCCATCTTACTCAGCTGTTTAAGTAACAACACACAACAGATTAATTCAGCTACAAGAGTTCTCACAACTCATGTACTAATCTAATTTCTTTGGTTTTTCCACTCTCTCTTGTCTAACAATGTATTTACAACAGAGACGATGCATCTCAAATGTTACACCGCTTTCACACAACACATCGCTGCATGGAGCCTACTGAAATGCTGGTGACAAAGAGTCATTCAGTTAGTAAGAAGAGGGGATAAGATGCCATTAAACAGCGTGTCCCTTCAAACTTCTGAGCAAAGAACCATTACTTCCAGCAATCTGACACCTAAGAGGATATTAATTACAATGTTTATGTGGTCAATGGTATTTTTCCCAGCAATTTTCTGAAACCAGTTAATGCGCGCAGAGGTTTAGTGTTTAAGTGGTGTGAAATTTTATGCGTAGGGCTGCAGCAGGAGGTGAACTTATCAAATAGAAATTTAAACTTAAAAGGTATTAAGTTCTCCACGACAGCGTCAGTTCAGATTGTAGTCTTCAGAGATCTTGCGACGTGCAATCTTCTGGTTATAAGATTTGAGGTTTTCACAGCGGCGAGTATGAAGATTTCTGTCTTCTGGGTTGTTGCGCTGTGTAGTCTGGTCGATGTTAACCAAAGTTTCAGAGGTCATAGTGCCTCCGTCATCAGGGTGATGAATATCATTGCTCTGATGACGGAGGCGGCAGTATGACCTCTGAAACGTTGGTTAACATCGACCAGACTACACAGCGCAACAACCCAGAAGACAGAAATCTTCATACTCATCGCCCTGATGATGGAGGCAGTATGACCTCTGAAACGTTGGTTAATATCGACCAGACTACACAGCGCAACAACCCAGAAGACAGAAATCTTCAATATTCTGGTTATTTTCCAACGGTTAGAACGTCTTCATGATTGAAGTGAGGTAGGTAACCAACACACACAGGTTTTATCCGTCTCTTACACCACAACATCGGATAATCTTTTCCCTGTTTTAATAATTTTCGTAAGCGAAAACATATTTTGGACATTTTTAATTATCCCCATATGCTCATAAATTGCTGCAGCTCGTTACGAAAAAATATTTCGAAAAAATTCAAAAGATGAATTGAAACATGAAGAAAGAAGGAACATTAAATTTAGAAGGAAAAAATCTCAAAATGCAAACGACTACTAAAACAACTAGACGGAGTGTGTACTATATTAAAGCACAAATACAAATAGAATGATGCTTCAAAACAGATGAATGGTGGGTAGTATTGCAGCCTCCGAGATTTATACGAGAGTCAATTGTGACCAATTCCTTTTCGTGGTTTATCTAATGACACTAAGTCGATTCCAGGATCTGTAACACGTCGAAAATAATAAACGGCGGTCTGTGAAAATATGTGAGGCTGAAATGACGTAAGTTTCCTTCATAGAGAAAACTCGTGAGCAATCACAGGCAGGGATAGCCGTTCTCAAGGACCAGACTCAAACTACGTGCTAGCTCCTACACCACGAAGTTCGTATAAACAAACAACATACGGACGCAGAAATATCGCCTTAAGCCTGAAGGCGGAACATAACACTCATGGGGTAGATGGTAAATGCATATTATATTTTAATAGGGAAACCTGAAGTAAAGCGTACATTTAGGAAACGTAACCCAGACGTATAAACGAAAAACATTAAAATTAATAGTAAAGAAATATCGTGAGTTGTGAACTGGATTGATATAGCTTATGATAAGGTCCAGTAGTGGGTTACTGGGGACACAATTATGAAACATTAGGTTCTATAAAAGTTCTTCACTAGCTGAGCGACTATCAGCTTCTCAAGAAGGATTCCTGAACATATAATTAAAGTTCTTGCGCTTAGTATGTGTGTTTTCCAGAAACTCTATCGTCGAGCATCTTTTACCGATTTCCTGAAATTCGTGAAGCAATTCAGGTATAAACACGTGCAATAACTGACAACACCTATATAATCTAGTTATACATTACTAATGTATATATTAAATTTTGTCCGTATAATCGCAATAAATTCTTATTAAATATTAAAATATTACAATAATTAACATTTAAAATATTTAAAATATTAAATGATGTCCTTTATCGAAATATTCGATTTACATTAGACCATCATTTTTCATGTTTCACGACATGTTTCAGTTCCTAAAAGAACCATCCTCAGGTGTATATAATTATATAAAGCTTCAAAACGATAAAT
>NW_019060515.1:117650-133306 GCF_000696155.1 Zootermopsis nevadensis | reverse complement strand
ACCATCATTTTTCATGTTTCACGACATGTTTCAGTTCCTAAAAGAACCATCCTCAGGTGTATATAATTATATAAAGCTTCAAAACGATAAATAATTCAAATACAATTTTCATACATTATGCTAGCTTGCATTTTTATTAGATTTTTACCAGATATCAAACGATGTTCTTTTTCAGATTTTTATTCCATTTTTAATAACACACTCGATGTTCTGTATATATACATCATGCTCAATGTGACTTTAGTGTGGGTGAACGTTTTTGTTGTGTTTATATCAGTCTGTAATGTAAATAACATAAAGGTTAAATGAATATTAGTAAAATACCATCTTATTACTAATGTATTCAATTATATTGTAATTCTGAAAAGAGAAAATGTAATTCATGTAACGAACTCAATTACATTATAAAACATATGCAGAATTTGAATTTCTACAGAGCGAATTGTGTAGGCTCGCAGGCAGCAGACAGACCTCAATGTCGTTGGAGAAACCTGTTCTGCCTCTGCCGAGTGTTTTGGAAACTAATTATACAGTGGCCCTGGCAGGTAGAGGAGGGGACGGGAAGATCCAGCAACAGCCTGAGAAATGACAAATTTACCTTTCAAATGTAACAATCATCTAGACCATAATTAGATTATATGACATCTAGTGGAGTTGTAAGAATTCATGAACAGGTGTTACAGAATCGATCACAAACATAGAATCCAATCTTCCTTAACTGTTTGAGAAATGTCCTACATATTTAGATCTATTCGTTTATTGATGCAATCCGATTGTCTGCGAAATCTGTCTCACGAATAAACACTCAGCTTTGAAAAGTTATGTGATATTCCTAACCTGTAAACGAATCTCTAAAGTGTAGTCAACATTTTCCATATACTCACGTCTAGTATTCTACATCAGCTAAATAAACATCACTGGCTTTGTAACAATAAAATAATTTGTCGTTCTCAAATATTAGAAATTTTGTCCCCACGTCCAAAGGCTGTAGTGATTTTTTCCTGCATTCCGAAGATGAGATATAAAAATACTTAGTTTTCTCTTTGATTCGTCTTCTTAATATATTTTCTGCTTGATTAAAATAGCAGTCAAATTTCAGAAATTTTCTATCCCACGTCACAAACGAGAAACAAAACAGTGCCACAGGCGACTTACAGTTTGTGCACTTGATGTTAATCCAGCAACTGCCTCAGCTCTTGGACACACTTCATAGCAGCACTCAACGTTCGAGCACTGCGCACTGCCTCGCCTTGCGTGCCAGTCTACCTGGTAATGGCTTACCTTGCCCTTCGACCGACACACCGCGAGCAGCAGAGGGGAGAGGATAGGACAAAACAGAAGGAAAAAACCGGTGTTGATGTTAGAATGAGACGGACAATCAAGTTTTGGTCCAGTGGAGAAGAGATCCCTGTCCAGAAGTTGTGTCGGACAGCCGTGAGTTCTCCCACGGAAACACAACTGGATAAACGCTCAAATTTACTCCCATTGTTTGTTTAAACCGCGCAACACTCCTATTTAAACTAGTTTAAATTAAATCGAATCCTGGAAACACAAATATAATTTTGGTTTATAACTACCTAATACTTAAAATTTCGCACGAATTTCTAAACCTGTATTTCTGATCACGGTACTGAAAGGGTTTCTTCAGCCACTCCAAAAATACTTCGATCCGAATTATAGAATGATCAATGATCATTTATTTGTTTTAATAAATTTAACCCACAAAAAATCAAAAATATAAATTTATATTTTGACTTAATTTCGTAAAAGTCACTATCCATACTTTCCTAAAACCTACAAATTACTAAACTGTTACCGAATAAAGACATATCCCTTGTGGGATGTTGCGTCGTGAAATCCAATAGACGTTTCAGAGGTTCTTACTACCTTCATTTTTTAACGTTATGAGGGCTGATGAAGGCAAAAAGCACCTCTGAAACGTCGGTGAACGTGTACTAGACTACAACCTGCAACATTACAGAACACAGTCATCTGCATATTCGCGGCAGTGAGAACCTGAAAACTCTACTGTTATCCAAATAATAATCTTATCATGTAGGCCTCGTCATTAAAATATAAATTTTCACTTTCTGACGTATTTCAAATTTTACTCTCACAATCAGGACGCATTTGGAATTTTGTAACTTATAAATGAATGCTATTGTACAGCAAAGTATCATAGTCGCCTAAGATAAGTGCGGACAGATGAAATTACGTCAGAAAACTCCGCATAAGACCAAACGTTGACTCTAAAGGTCAATATTTTAATGACTGATTGAATGTTTTTAAACTACTACGAATCAAGTGTAGGTGGATAAAAATAGAAAACTAGTTAGGATGGGTCCACTAGTCTAGTTTTAAAAATGTCCAGAGATCGATCCCAACAGTCGCCACTAAGTTGATCAGTATAACGAAAATCATCTGAGTACAGGACTAATGCTAACTCCCGAAACGTCGGTAAGGCCTATGTAAAATATACCTCAGACAATGGCCAATATCAAATTTAAAATTAGTTTTATAGTTTGTTCCACGCGCGGATTTTGTAAACACGATAATTAACCTTCTGGTTCTGGCGGAAACGATCTGGACCAATGAGCGACTTCAGCTTCTCAAAAATGATTTATTCGTCCAACCAACCACTTGCTCTTAGATGCGGGCTTATGTGGCTACATGCGGGCGGCAAACAAAACACTGTCTCCTGGCCACCGGCGAGTATTAGGCACGTTTGGAAGCATAAATTGTCCCTCTACGTAGTTCATACAACAAATTCCGTTAAAGGACAATTTACACGTTTTTGTGTACATAATATGATGGTGGACCGCCATGGTGGTCTAGCGGTTAGAACGCTGGCCTTGTAATCCTGGGGTCTCGGGTTCGATTCCCGGCGGTGCCCGAATTTATAACTTGTGTTGGGCAAGGCCGTGGTCTAGGCAACACGGAGTTTTCCTCCGGGGCATCCCAACAATTACTCCATTCACACACAGAAGAAGGCAATGGCAAACCACTTCTGGATCATCTGCCAAGAACGTATATGAACAGGTCCCAGTCCGAGAAAAGGATGGAAGGATCCTGTTCATATGGACCTGTCGTCAGACAGAACACTAAATAAATAAATATAATAATAAATATGATGGTACTCTGTCAGAGAGCGTTATAATTTCATTAATTTTAACTGTATTAAATTAATCCATTTTATTCTTAGTAATACTATTCTATTATCTTTAGTTAGGCCTAACAAATGTTTTGGTTTCATTTAGGCTGATGGATATTCCGTACGACTTCTTTATGTCCAGGTTCGAATCTTTGCCAGGTCTCTCTCAATCTACAGAAAACGTTAATATCATATGCTTGTCCCGAGCTGGATTAAAACACGTGATCCCAAAGTTCGTGACGTCAAAGTGTGTGAGTGACTCATCGTCCTAATGATGGAGGCAGCAAAGACCTCTGAAACGTCGGTAAATTTATACCAGACTACGGAATGCAACAATGAGCCGGGATAGCTCAGTCAGTATAGTGACTAGCTACGGACTGGACGACCGGGGTTCGATCCCCAACGGGGGCAGAGGATTTTTCCTCTAGCGTCTGCGTCCAGACCGGCTCTGGGGCCCACCCAGCCTCCTCTACAATGGGTACCGGGGTCCTTTCCTGGGGGTAAAGCCGGCCGGGGCGTGATGCTGACCACTCACCCCCACCTAGTGCAGAGGTCAAGGAAGAGAGGAGCTATACCTCCACTCACCCCAAACGCCTACATGGCGTATAGTGGGACAAACTTTACTTTACTTTTTACGGAATGCAACAACCGAGAAGACTCTCATCTTCAGACTCACCGCCGTGAAAACCTCGAAACCTACATCGCGGATGTATTCCTGGTGGAAAGAAATAAACTTGTTTTGCTGTGGATATGTTGCTGATAAGACGTCGATATCACGACTAGAAATCGATTTTAACTCGAACGACTTAGGCAACAACATAAAGGAAATAAAACTATTTCGTTTTAATGTTAGATTTTATTATAGCGGAAGTAATAAGCGGTTTTCGAAATTTAAACTTTACACATTAATAATAATAATAAAATGTACTCTGTATTCTTCTGTATACAAAGCAGGAAAATGTTGTTAAAACACTACTCTTTTAAGATATAAAAAAACGATGTTTCGAAATTTTGTTTTGCGTGGATATTAATTTGTTGTCTAGACCCGGGGGAAGAACAGAATTTGGAAGCAGAATTTTGCTGAAAATGCTTGGGCATGAGGAAAAAAGAGTGGGCTAGGAAACATTACATAATGAGAAGCTTCATAATGTACACTTCAAGAAACATTATTTGGAAGATACAATCAAGGAGGGTGAGATCGGCGGGGTACGTGCCATGCAAGAGAGAAAACATAAATGCAATGAAAATTTTTGTCGGGAAACCTGAAAGGGAAGGTCTTAAATGGGAGAGTGTGTATTAAAATTTATCTCAGAAAGAGAAATTGTCCTCAGTTATGGTAACGTCTTTACAAACACACTTAAAATTACTACGAGTCGTACATAAACAGAAATCGTTTGAAATTCCGGAACTTTTAAATATACCTCGACAACGGTGAGTCCATTTAATACTTCCTACTTTATCACAAAATAATTTTAATTATAAAACAATGCTGAAATTGTAAACTACTCCATCTTTTAATTATTTCATCTGATTTTCTTAATATTTTGTGTAAATGGCTTAAAGTTTTAAAAAACTGCAGTAAATATATGAATATAATAACATAACATATTCTATTAATCCGTCCAGAGACTGGTCAAGAATTTTTTCAAATAGTTTTAGAGTTTTGGTAAACTTTATTTATTTACGGTCATTTCTGTCTGTTACAGAGTAAATACATTAAACACAAAGTTACGGGTAATACACACGGACTGAGCTTAAGAATGACAAATTTCGTGGAATTCATTTTGCCACACGTATTTATTTTATTTTTATTTCGCTTTATGTTTTTATTGTGACTACAGTTTACTTTCCTCCTTTCCTTCTCTCATTCTTTTCTTCCTTTCTTTCTGTCTTTTTCGTCGGGCTAAACATGGAAAACACGCAGAGACACATGTGCAGTCTAAGATTCTCGTCCTATACAGAAAAACCTCAGTCCTCCCCTTCCCCTGCTCAAATTCTCCTTCCATTTCAATACTGAATACGGCTTACAATGATGGATGTCGGGACCTCACCAGGTGACGCAGAGAAACGGTTATCCGCGTCTTCAGATTTCCCGCGTTATAGTTACACGCGGGAAACAGAAGAAGGTAAGTCGAAGTTCGTAGACACAAATCACGCCGTTGTTATACCAGAAGAAGGGACCGTTTTCATTCTGACATCAAGAAATACGAAAGGCTGTAATCGACATCTGCTTTTGATACAATGAAATATCCCTTGGCCTGTTATTAAAATATTCCAGAAAAAACAAAGACTTGAGGTTTTATTTACCCATCCACAGGTGATGTTAATCGTAAGCGATTCGTTGAAAGGAGAGTTTAAACTTCCAGTTGTCCTTTATCAGGTATGGAAAAGCGTATTTGTCATTTGTCTCTCAAATAAAATCTTATTACATTAATTTCGATATTGTAACTGTCGGATGTTTTGTAAAATATCTGTTTTTTATATAATATAATATGCAAACTACAGCAGAGTAACTCGAATTAGACCACGACCACTTCCTTTTCAATTAGTCATTCTTAAAATAATCGCCTATTATCTGATGGTATGTAAATTAGCTTACGTAAGTCATAACCAAATAAAAATAAAGAATTTTGTGTCAATTCGGAACACGGTTGGAAGTTTCTTTTACGTTTAAGTTGATATTAATTTTCACACTTAGAAAGAGATTCTTTACTACAACATCGTGATTCATTCTTTATTATAAAGTAAATTCTGCAAAATTAAATTTACGAGATAAAATCCTCGGTATCAGCACAAAGAAAATGAACAGTAAACTCTTCGAAATGATGAGGTGGGTGTTCAAAGACTGTACTGGTCACAAAAAAAGACCCTGTTGAGTAATGGCTTAAAATGTGGATAGATGACATTAAACAATTAAAATCCGGTACATGTGAGTTGAAACATACAAAAATTGCAAGGTACTGAGTTTTGTATGTAGGTTGGGAATAAATCCTGAATCTAAAAACAATAAATTCAGGAAAATAATGAACAGTGTTAGTTATGTGGAGCTATGGCCAGGACGCATAAATACAGGGTGTATATAAATTACCTTCACAAATTTACTCGTAAATAAACCCTTTATTAAAATACATAGACACACTGTCTGAGAGCCATCTGCGAATGAAACTCTCAAAGTTTATTCTGAGCATTACAGACATCAACATGAGCACCATTTGTCACACGTACAATGTCCAAACGATATTCAAGTTCCATTTATCTATGCAACTGCTTCAACAGGACCTCAGATTTTGATCTTAAAATCGTTTATATCGGCCACCGGAGTTCGGTGCGCAGTCTTTTATGGGAAAAAATCGCAGGGTGTGATATCCGGTGATCTGGTCGGCCAAGATATGGGACCAGTGCGGCCAGTCCATCGGTTTGGGAAATGCTGATTAAGAGCTACGCGTACAATGAAGCTCCTATGTGGAGATGCACAGTTATGCTGGAAGAAGGTTGCAGTTCTTGTAACTGGGCAGACAAAGCTTTCCAGCATATCCTGGTAATTTCTGGATGTTACAGTTTCCGAAGGAAGGACAAAACCCTAACTATTTGACCCCCTGGTTAAACTAGTCTCAGATCTGAGAACTAAGACCAATAAAACATTTTTACACATACAACTCATTATCGTCTGAAATTTTAAGATTTTATCTGCCCACGGAAAGCATCCAGATTTATACTGTAGCACACTTTTATTAGATTATGTTGCAATAATTATGCAGACATGTTCAGTTACGTTGAAGCTTTTAGATAATAATTACGAGCTGCATAATCTTGACGTTCTAACCCACAGTAAAATTTTAAGATCAAAAATAGTTTTTCCTTCCTTTATCGTTTTTATTAGTGCACGGATATTTGCAAAGGATACCCAATTAGTAACAAATTTATTTTTAGAGTAAGTATTTTCAAGATTAAGCCTTCAACTCGACGACTATATGCTTATAATGGAAGTTGCAAAATTATTGATTATAAAATACTATGATACTGACAATTTTCAATCTTTATATTGCTCATTAATTAATGCATAATATTTCTTTTGTCCAGGTTTCAATTTATAATTATTGCCTCTGCCTGTTTTTTATGTTATTTATTTTAATGAATATTTCTACTTTATCCTGCGTTCTTATGCCCTGTGTACGAATTAAAATCATGCAGGACTGATGGTGTCTATACGTACGTCTGTCTGTCTGCATGTTTCAACGTAAGAACCAGTGGGTGAAATTTAATAAAATCAGGTACAGATGTGTAACATCTGAAACCAATACTACTTTTCAATTTACCTTAATCGTTACTAACAATATGTTGGACGCACAAACTTAATAACGAATTATAAAATTGTGTATCATAACAGATTTTAAGAAAGGTGCGCATGAATCTGTATTAGGCTTTTGTTTTGACGGCGACGACTGATGAAACGTTAGCCCTGGCCAATTCAAATTTTATATGAATCAGATTATAGTAGTAAATAAAAATTCTATGTGAAATATTACTTAGAAATTTACGATTAAAAACATGGCGACGATGCGAAAGTTTTAGGTTATGTCCGACACTTTTAGCGTAGGTCCAGACACGTAGATGAAATCTTTGTATTAAAGAATGCCTTTCCCACGGCTAGAAGGACTGAAATGTGGGAAGAAACTGAGACATACCTCATTGTTGGTCGGGCAGGTGATACAGATTTAATTGTCTGGTGATCGGAACGACAGACCTTGTTACTCCTAGACATGCACCCTTGTCTTGTAACAATTGTAGAACCGGCTGCAACTCACCCCTTATTAGACAGAACAGGTTTAAGGAAGACACTAGGCAGTAGATTTCTCTACGCAAACAATGCTGTACTTAGGTTCTTTTATATACATATTTAAAGTTATATTAACGTGCATATAATTATGTATTTTAATAATAATTTTACTGTATTTTTGTGTATAGTATATGTTCAATTGTTAGCATTTTAACCTTAATTTATAGACTACGTAATCAGACTCTTGCAGTCCTAAATATTTATCAGATATTCTAGCACAATTTTACATTTTTTCCTCAGATCCTCTGAGGTTAAGTTAGTTATGTGATTTGTATCTTTTCTGTAGCAAATGTAACCATGTTCACAAGTACGTGTTTATTTCTTCTAAATTTTGGTTTTAACGCATAATTCTTTATTCTTTGTATTTTTAAATAAAGAAATAGAAAATGTGCTCGCCACATTCAGCAAATATGCTGAAATGCGGGTATAATAGATATTTCAAAACATTTCTTTCCAATAAGAAAAAAAAAACATCACTGTGCCACCAGAACCCTAGAAGTTTTTGATTTAAATCTGTCCACTGCGCAGAAATTGGTGTGATATTTAAAAAAAACAATATTAAAAAATTATTTATTAAATTTAAATAAATATATGTAATGAGTAAAGTAAAACAGGCTAATGGATTTCTTATGTTTTACAATAAATATATTCGTCTGGCAACAAATCTTTGATTGTTCCGCCATAACGCGACCCGTACGCCACAGAATAAAATATATCTGGGATCAATTAATGTCCGCTGTCCTGGTGTTGTTGTGATTTCTAATCCGATATCTCATTAACAGGGAGATGAGCGCCCTGATGATAGAGGCAGCATGGACCTCTTAAACTGTGGTGAACTTCTACCAGGCTACAAGGCGCTACAACCCAGGAGACAGACATCTTCTATTCTTTAACTTTCGTAAAAGTAACCTAATTTTGGTTTTCTACTGTAATTCTAAATTGATTAAACTTTGCTACGTTTTTGAGAGGCTGTGTTTAAGAGAAATGCAAGTGGCAGACAGAATTTTTTATTCTCTCAGTCTGGCATTTCTGAGAGAATAGGGGCAGGTGACGCTGGGTCCCCTACAATGACACACCTGGAGTACGCACTTCTGACGCGGAAATTCTGCACGTCTTGCTAACCGACCATCTCGTGCAAGCGCTCGGCCTTTCGCGTCGGAAGCCATGACATAATTTTCCTATTTCCAGTATTATTAGAAGCCGTAACATTGCCTTCTTGCCAAGGAGTCCTGATATGCTCTGGTGCGTCGCAAACATTCCGATAACTCAATTTCAGAGTTTTAAACTGTCCACTGACCTCCTTCTTGTGCTGAGAATGAAGACCTCCATTTCCTTAGAAATTCTTGCGTAGTGCTTAGCTTAAGATCATAATTACTTTTAAATTTTAATATTACATCTTTATAACCTGAAGACGGAGATAGAGTCCCATCTCCGAAACGTCGTTTTACGTTTTATATTTACTAGACGATGGATAATATCCAAGTAAATTTTTATTCAATCTTTATTTTGCATTCTTTGTACGTAGCGCTGGCCACGTATGTCCGTCTGTCCGTCTTCATCATTCAACTCGAGATCCGCTGGACGAATTTGGATGAAATTTGTGATGGAATTTATGCCACTGGGAATCGTACTCATCATTTTCTCAAAAATGGGTGATACCAACATGGCGGACATAGAAACTCGTGAGGTGGGATCGACACTAGCGCCAATTAGGTGCGCTTGGTTATAAATTTTCCGAAAATACAGAACTTTTTAACAGAAATTCTTCGTACAATGTAAAATAAAACATGGCGGCTGCTTAAAGGAAAAAAAGTGTCTTTACTAGACCAGGATTTGACCTGTGACCCCATGATTACTTTCCCACTACACAACAGAGCTCACGAGCCTTTTTGGTCTTGATGAAAATATTTAAAGCAGATTTTAAGACCACATGAATTCTATAGATGGTAACTAAAGTTAACTAATTAAGATATCTGACGTAATATTTTATTGACAATTCAAAATTTGCAAATATCGAATTGTCTATTCCGATACTGATTTCACCTTTCAGGTCTCGTTATCAATAATGATGATACGGACGGGTTATGTGACAGATGTAGGATAGATAAGAAATTCGTACAAAATTTAACTAAAAATATGGAAAGGAAGAACCACTTAGGAACCTACGTATACAAGGGAGTGAACTATTAAATGAGGATGTGTTTACTAACTCAGTGACTATCAGAAACTAAAGAAGGACTCTTATTTTAACATTATCATTAAACTGCATTTTTAAACTAAATTCACAACGTTTTAATACAGCTACAAAGATGTTAGCAGGCTGGAATTTTCAGTTTAGTTCGGGAAAGGATGGTAATATTTACAGAAAAGAAACGTATCGACTTTGACGCTTGTACCATCTGTTGGCAGATGAGGTAACTGTCAGCAGTGAGTCGGTCGCTCATCGAGAAGACGTCCCGACAAACGACGTGTTTGGATTTCTTCCGCCACAACTGTTCCTCCCATTTCAACGAAACATTTGTCTCCCCTTGTGAACATCTTTTCTGCCATCACACATATCATTTAAGCTGCATCGTTGAAACAAAAAAAACTTTCTTGCTTCAACACACATTAACTTCATTGCAACTAACATTATGTGCACTTACATAGTACAAATATTAAAACATATTAAAACATTTTATGGATTCACTAGTTTGTCGTAATGACAAATGTCATTCGGACTATTAACGCTTTCATTACAATAAATGTTTGACGTAAGTATTATATTAAACCATACACATAGGATAACTTATACAAGGCATAACTTGTGTTGGGCAAGGCCGTGGTCTAGGCAACACGGAGTTTTCCTCCGGGGGCTTCCCCGGTTTCTCCGTGGCATCCCATTCACACACAGAAGAAGGCAATGGCAAACCACTTCTGGATCATCTGCCAAGAACGTATATGAACAGGTCCCAGTCCGAGAAAAGGATGGAAGGATCCTGTTCATATGGACCTGTCGTCAGACAGAACACTAAATAATAATAATAATATAAAACACAAAACCCTTATAAAGATTATGAGTTATTTTAAAACACCATAATTCATCAGCGTAGCCAAATGAGTAACACTACTTTATATTTTGCATTTTTCTCATAAGATTTCCGAGACTAGATGGTAGACTGCTGAAGAGTTTGATAACAGAACAGAACAGTATGAGGTGCGATCGGAAAGTTTCAAGACTGCGCCTATAAAAACCCGTACACTTATCTCAGGTATTAAATTCATCCATCACCCTCGAAGTAGTTCCCCTGGGAGTGAACACAACGATCCCAGCGCCGCTGCCAAGCCTGGAAGCATCCCTGGAAATCTTTCTTTGTCAGCCTGTCAAGCACCATCTGCGATTCTGCCTGAATCTCTTCTATCGTCTCAAATCTCCTTCCCTTGAATTTTCATCTTTCGGAAGAGGAAGAAGTCACACGGAGCTTAAAAAGGAAGTTGGGGTCGGTTCTTGCAAGATCTTTCAGCTCCTGACAAACGAGAAGTCAAGTCGATTCTGCTTCTGGTCCTCAGACAGGATGCGTCGCATGTGGAGTTCTTCCTTTAGAATCAGCTGACAGGTCCCATAGCCTATCCCAACAATGTCGCACAAGTCGTACAAGTGATGGTACGACGTCGATCTTCGTAACAGTTTCGGGCGTTGTGCTCGAAGATGGTCGTCCAGAACGCTCGTCATCATCGACAGAGGTTCGGCCATTTTTAAAACGTGAATGCCAAAGGTTTCCAGACTGCGCGTATAAAAACCCGTGCACTTATCTCAGGTATTAAATTCATCCATCACCCTCGAAGTAGTTCCCCTGGGAGTGAACACAACGATCCCAGCGCCGCTGCCAAGCCTGGAAGCATCCCTGGAAATCTTTCTTTGTCAGCCTGTCAAGCACCATCTGCGATTCTGCCTGAATCTCTTCTATCGTCTCAAATCTCCTTCCCTTTAGCTGGAAACTTTCCGATCGCACCTCGTATGCTATTTTTTAATAATAAAACGTCGAAAACTGACGTATTTTTCATTGTGTTAACATTGTGTATAACCGAATTTCTCTGAAACTATTCTTGGTGACGTGCTAGTATGGTATTCAGCTGACCCCATGACATAATTTTGTCAGAAGAGAAGATAGTATGCAAAGGAACATTTAAAAAAAGAATTTCAGTGAATTTTAATTTCGTTCTAGCCAATTTTTCTGTCTATAGAATTGATTAGTCTAGTGCCACATGTCGACAAAATATTGTGGCTGTGTCCCTCGTAACTTTTCATCCCCTGGCTAGTTTATTTTCGGAGGCCGGAGGTACCCAGAAGACTCCTACGAAATGTCACATCCAATCAGCGCATCTGGGTACCTCGCCGCTTTGGGAACTCACCCAACACCGCAACCTATGGCAACGTGGAAAAAAATAAGAAATAAAGTAACCCTGTGTTTATAAGTTTGACTTGCCATTACTTTTGACGTCTTAGTGCTTACAATAAATCCAGTTTGTTTTATGTGTTAGAAGGGACTCAATATATATGAATAACTTCCATATGCCTAAGATAGTGTAATTGCGTCATATTGTGAATATTCTAACAATTATTTATTTTAATCCGTCTTATCACAATATTTAAAATTTCTTATAATTAAGATAATAAAATATCATTGATGTTCCATATCGATTGATCGATATGATTAAAATAAATAATTGTTTAATAATTTTGTGTTACTTTCATTTTACAATTGAAGTTTGGGGTTTGTGAATATACATACAATAATATATTCTGATATGCAGAATTAATGTTTTGTTAAAGCAGGTGGTACACAGAGTTACCATTGGGCTTGAAAGGTTTACTGGACTGTAAGAAATATTTTAAGAGACTCCTGAGCATAGGTCAGGAAGGTAAATACTAATCGATTAAATTCTCTCATAAAATGCTTAATTCATATTATTTTGTTATTTCATTCAATAAAGGCTTTTAGTAATCCTGAAAGGAATTTTCAGATGGATTGTCATTCCGTGTAAATGGGCCAGGCGCCTCGGGTAAAAGGTAATTAACTGCATTCACATTTCTGCGTTGTGCAAGTATAAAAGACAAATTGTTGTTCATTCATTGTTACGATGAGCATGGGTTACTGAGGCAAACAAGATGGCTGCAAACAGAACGGAAACGGAAGAAAGCGAGTTCAGTGAAATATCGATCTTTTATCTTACGAAACGTACGTGCGGAGTGGAGGGAGGAAACATGTGAACAACACAAAGGTTTAATTACCGGATGCAGGAGTAGTAGAAACAAGGTGAAAGGAACGATATTTGTTTCTGTTTGTTCGTTCACGACAGAATGAAATAGAAAGTACAATCTAGAGAGAGAGAGAGAGGAAGAGGGCGATAAAATACAGTTCGTTAAAGCCTTTCAGCGCCGTACAATTTCTCTGAGACAGTGATAAAGACGTGAAAATGACGATCTTTACGAGAAGGAAGAAAATTGGGGAGATCAAAGCCGAACGTAAGAGAAATTAATGGAGAACGGAGAAAATTAAGGATAAAGAATATCGCGATAAGTGAGAAAGCAAATCAGAGATTAAGCAACGAAAATTTATTTATCTAACGGCGCTTATTCAATAGCTCGGTATATATAGCGTTGAGAACACGAAAAGGAAGAGAAGAAGATGAGGAAAGGGGGAGACGAGGAAACAGAGAAGACGGCGAAGGTGTACTCTTTGGAGTGCGCTAAGAATTAAAGAATTGTTCTTCATCCGTCTTTCCGTCCACCCATTTATTACACACTTCAAAAGCGTGATATCATGTTAAGAAGAAATCTTGCAAACGATGAGGGACATCGCCCTGATGATGGAGGCAGTAAGGTGCCCTTTGAAATGTGGTCGTAACCAACGCGACATCCGATGTTGATAATCGTACTACGTGTATAAACGGCCTTAAAGCAGAGATTCTGATCTCAGGACAAAATTTTGAGTCTCCTTGTCCGTCCGCCCTATTCCTTTGCATCCATCTGTTCACGATGCGCTTGTCTGATTGTCCATCGAGGGTCAAAGAGATATCAAAGATTTTTGTCTTCCTTAATATTCTGTGCCTTGGACTTTCCATTACCTTTTATGAATTGACCCTTTCTCGTAGGCTTCAGTTCAGTTGAATTGTATCTATGAAAATATATTTCAATTTATTTTCTCTCTTAGTGTATTTTTTGTATAAGCTCTAGAGAATAACGCAATACAATCGTCTGTAAATAATATAATACTTGTCGATGTAACGGTCTCTTTCGGCGGCAGAAGGAACTACTCAGATCACAGACAATATATAGTTCTCTCTTTACCTTCGAAAGTCTCCAAAATGTAACCGGTTCAGGATTTATGAATGCTGATTCCCACGCGTAGAATTCACTAACGCACTCGTTTCCGTAAGACGTATTCCTTCTCTTTGCATCTTTGACGCTTTTTTGAGTTGGAGATAGACGTAGCTTTTGTTTACTCTTTGAATTTTGGTTCTACGTTTTCCTTTTTCTCACCTCGCCTTTTACAATTCCAGCCTACTCATACGTTTTATAATTTCTCGTGCGGTTGGTCCCGAATCGCGTTCTTTGACGTCGGTCTGACCGCCAGCAACAGATCAGTTCTTCAGCCGAGCTTTGCAACTCACGTTTGACCTTATCGCGTCTTCACTCTGGATTTTACAGGTGACTCTGATTGGTTGGATAAATAATTAGAAATTAGATCAGGTAAACTGATTAGATAGATGGGTCAGGTAGATCGGATAGACGGATTAGATGGAGACTGTGTTAAAATGCGTATTATAATGATAAGATTAAATTTAAGAAACGTAGATTAGACTAACACACGGACGTGTTGTACAGGCGGCATAGAAATATTATGAAATAGATTAGTTAGATATAGTCTACAAACAGTCGAGGCAGAAAAGAGACTAGATAAAGGCACAGAAGGAGAGGGAAGGAATGATGCGAGAAAGCAGGAACAGGGAACAAACCGCTTGACATTTTCCATCAAAATGCGGGTTGATTAAACGGGAGACGTCGAATCCGTTATATCGAGGAGATGGGTCACTGCTGAAACGTACGCCGAAGATTTCTGAAAGGACGCGGATCGATTCTCGTCTTCTTTTCTGTTGCATAATGTATGTTTGTTGTTTGGGTGACGGCAGAAGACTGAACCGGCTGTGTTATTGATGGCCTCTGCATTGTTATTCGTGCCATGATGACAGAAACTTCACTCACCGTCTCGTGAAGTCTACTGCTTCGATATTAAACTCGCTTCTACAACAGCAGAGCCATCTTTGTCGCCGGTGTTTTGCTGTTCTTCAAGTCTCGATGTGTCCTGCCTCAGAAGATCGTCTCTACAGTCTGATTTAAAAATTAATAATTCTGATTTTTTTTTTACCCCACATTCTCACGATTCTCGGAAGAAACAGCGATTATTTCCTTAAACAGCGTTAACCATTTGATCTTTGCAATGGTGAAGTGTTGTGTTTACTTCGCGGTACGGACTGAATTCTTTAATATTAATCAGACGAACTATGATTCTCACAATAAACAGCGATCATTTCCTTAAACAGCGTTAACCAGTTGATCTTTGTAATGGTGAAGAGTTGTGTTTTCTTCGCGGTACGGACTGAATTCTTTAATATTAATCAGACGAA
>NW_019060515.1:63992-87869 GCF_000696155.1 Zootermopsis nevadensis | reverse complement strand
ACCAACGTTTCAGAGGTCATACTGCCTCCGTCATCAGGGCGATTTTTAGTATGAAGATTTCTGTCTTCTGGGTTGTTGCGCTGTGTAGTCTGGTCGATGTTAACCAACGTTTCAGAGGTCATACTGCCTCCATCATCAGAAGACAGAAATCTTCATACTCACTGCTGTGAAAACCTCAAATCATACACGAGCTCAACATGTCAACGAAACGTCGATTTCACTTTGCAGTTGGCACGAAATGGGAACTTACGACGTTCCTGCGGAAATCGACTTCATTCTAAAGAAGACCGGCCAGGAGAAAGTCTTCTACATCGGACACTCCATGGGCTCGACCATGTTCTTCGTGATGACGTCACAAAGACCGGAATACAACGAGAAGATAAGGGCCATGATTGCTTTCGCCCCAGCAGTATTTTTCACACCCACGAAGAACCCAATTTATTACCGCATTCAATCAATCGGCGAACGATTACTGGAGGTAAAAGGAGTGACATTTAACGAAGTTTCGTGAATCTTCATTCAGACCAGAATTGTAACCTAATTATATCAAAACGTACATGAAAGAATAAAAAATGAAATAAGCATTTGATTAAATTTAGAAACGTCTTCACTCTACGGGTACAACTGTAGTGACGGCTTCTGTCCTAACAGTGAAAATGCACGTATAGAAACAGAGTTTTATGGACTTTAGATACATTCAGACTTTACAGCAGACATTCTCAGTCTTTTCTGACCCTGGGGTCAGATTCACCTTTCGTAAGTTTATGAAAGACAATTTACTGAAACACAATTGTAACTTACTAATTATACTACCAAATTAAGCTTGCCACTGCAAACAATTCACATACATGCCAATAATTCTCTTCAGAAAATTTGATGTTAGTGAAATATTTTAAACTGCTGTTGATGTAGCAATTTTCGTAATCGTTGCGAATAGCGAGAATTTCTCCACGTGTTCATCACCATAACTCGTCTTAGTTCCTGATTTGACGTCATTCGTTAAGCTGAACAGTTGCTCATGGAGACAGAGGCTGCCAAATTCTGACGACATTAACAAGACGCCATTCCTGAGATCAGACCACTATTTTTAATCGCACAGGGCGACACAGGGCATTGTAAATAAACCTAAGCAGGCAACAGAAAACATATCGGCGAGCCGAGACTGGAGAATCTCTACTTTAGAAATTTAATTTAAATGGCTGTATGTGCCATTAACACTATATAAAGAAACTAAAAAAATATGTAAGCTTTTACAGTTTACAGGGTTGTTTATATTATTAGTAGGCCTTGGGGTTTACTAAAATAAACGTTATTTAAAATGAATATATATATTTTTTACCGGACACTTTGTATATAAATCGTTTCTTTCAAATACTGATATAAGACATTAAAGTGTCTTTTTTCCATTAATAAATTATTGAAAATATAGCTCAGTCAGTATAGTGACTAGCTACGGGCTGGACGACCGGGGTTCGATCCCCGACGGGGGCAGAGGATTTTTCCTCTAGCCTCTGCGTCCAGACCGGCTCTGGGGCCCACCCAGCCTCCTCTACAATGGGTACCGGGGTCCTTTCCCGGGGGTAAAGCCGGCCGGGGCGTGATTCTGACCACTCACCCCCATCTAGTGCCGAGGTCAAGGAAGAGAGGAGCTATACCTCCACTCCCCCCAAGCGCCTACATGGCGGATAGTGGGACAAACTTTACTTTACTTTACTTACTATATAAAACATGATTCATATTCCTCTTCTTAATTTATTTGTGACAGATTTTTAAAACGCAACTTTATCTCTGACTGATGTACAAACAGCTCTGTTGAAAAATTACAAGTTCACCAAGTTCATAATATTTGTTGTTGATACGTTAAAAGAAATACATTTGCCTTCCATGCCTTCATTCCACTTTCAATTCAGAAAATTAAATTAATTTACGTGTATTTTCAACACATCTAGTAAGCCTAAGAATTAAAATCAAAAAAGTTTACTTACATTTTTTCAATACACTGACAAATACATTTGTTATAAAAAAAAATCATGCTGTTATTGTAACTCATTCAAATATTTTGCGATGTTTGTGACCTTTGTACTGATTTAGTGTTTAAATTGCACACATTCGGAGTTCCTTTAAAATGAGTGACGGTCAGACACAGAACATAAAATAATTTTTGCATACAACAGTTGTACAAGGCAAAGGTATAACTGTATATAATTATATAATTATGTGGATCTAGTTTATGGAAATATGCGTGTTTATCTCCTTATTTTAACGACCCCAAGATGTAGTCATGTACTCACAAAACTTGCATTAAGTAGGATTTGAGGTTTTCATGGAGATGAGTTTGAAGATGTCTTCTGGGTTGTTGCGCCATGTGGTCTGGTAGAAGTTTACTGATGTTTCAGAGGTTCTTGCTGTCTCCATTATCAGGGCGATCGCTCTGATGATTGAGGCAGCAAGGACCTCTCAAACTACACGTCGCAACAACCCAGAAGACAGCCATATTCAACTTGCATTTCAATTGTTGAAATTCCAATGCAATAATAGTATTGCGTGCTTGACACAGACTAATAATTATCCCGTTTAAATTTATAGTAGTCCAAAATCCTCTTAAGTGCTATGCTTTTTCTTCTCAGGGACTGTTCTATGCCTTTGGGCTCGACGAGTTTCTGCCCCAGAATGGAATACTAAATCCAATCAGCATTGCAGCCTGCAAGCACACGCTTTTCACAAGTAGATTGTGCGTGAACTTTATTTTTTTCATAGTTGGCAAGAGCAGTCAGCTGGACAAGGTATTTAAGGAGTTTTCTTTAGTATTTGAAGTGATCCTCGGCCACTTTGATCCACCACTAAACTTTACAAATATGTCTTCGTGTTATTCCCTTTTTGGTCCTCAAATTGCCGGAATTGAAAGGGCACTGCCCATCCTTTCGCTCTAAAGACTTAATTTCGCTTCATCCTATGAGTGATACTTGTTTCAGGTTAAATATTATCAGGCTGACGATTAGGTTGTCCTGGATATGCCGATCGATTTACTGATGAAGTTCAGTGTTTTTATAGTAGACGGCTGACCTGGAAACCTGGTTGGTTTTCCTTGAGTTTCTCAACCCTTCTGTAAACTTTAATCAGGCTTATAGAGTTACCGACATACTGAACCTTTGTTCTTTAGAAAATTTCAGTAGTTTGCACACTCTCTAACAACACAAAAATCGAATCACAGCTCCTAGCTCATTTTTACTGCATTAAACCAATATAGCACACGCAGGTATATTAAATACGATATGTCGTAGTATTTTCAATACTCACAACAGATTGAGAAAATTTTCTTTTCTGCATTCTTTATTACTTCAGTGGTATTTATATATTTCCGTATGTGTCCTGTTTCTAATATGTGTCGAGAAAAATTCGCGTCGGTTATTTCGTATGGCACGGACGTGTTCCTGGATTGTGCACTACAGAATCATAAAGGAACATACCCGACTGTCACTGATGTCCATTACTTCAGAGGTATCGAGTATAATAATGATTAAATAAAAAACACAGTTATTTACTTTATTTAGGATTTGTTTAACGACGCCTGTCAGTGGTTCAGATTATATACAGTCGAATGACAGGTAATTAATTAATTAATAAATGGTGAAGCACATGGATGGAATACACAGTAGGCTAATTTAAGAGATTGTTCCGACTTTTGCTTGGAGGGATTGAGAAAAATCACGTAAAACCTCGACCAAGATATCCTGTCTGTGGACCGAGATTCGAATCCAAATACAAAGGAAAATTTGGAAAAAAGGAAATGCTTTCAAAAGTGATCGGATAGTGGGGGTTCCGGAGAATTTGACGTAAATACGTCTTTACGGAAAGGAAGTTTATATATTGGCTTTATTCTAAATATTTCCTTTATACATGCTTTACAATTGAGATAAGTTGGATTAAGACATTGCTTAATCAACTTCAATTAGTTACGCTTAAAATGGGTCAGTGGTAGCTGAATGTAATATAAAGTAATGTATTGTAATGTAATGTAATATTTTATAGGTAACAACAATTCCGAGTAAACAGATAACGTTTCCTAGGTAACATAACAATGAAGTTACACTTTTTCGTTTCCTTTTTTCGTAACACTTTTTCGTAACACATTTTTGCCGAATGACACTGACCCTAAAATATAGACGTATTTACGTCAAAAAACAGTTTACAAGTTGCAGTTTTATGAAAAGCAAATAGGAATGTAAAGAAATAATAGGTAAAAGTAATTATTACTAATTTTATTACAGTTTTACGATATAGTCGTTGTACACGAAGAGCTGAAAGTATCAACAAAACCGAGTTTTTGCTTCGGAACGGGGAAATCAGAACCCATATCTTGGAAAGGAATAAGAAGAATTCATTATACACTTGTAGTTCTTTTAGTTATTATCATCGCTAAAGCACTCCCTGTAGAAGGTGTGTCCGAGCATGTCGTAATCTCCAAAATCACACAATGCTTCTGTTGACAGAAGAGGCTCGAAGTGATGCTGGCCCACACTCCAGCTGGGGGGTCCACAAGGGAGGTCATGCACTTCGCACAAGAGGCCCTGTCAGGTGAGCACAACGCCAAATCATATTAAGGGCTGCAAATTTGCAAAATTTTGAAACCTATAAATATAGTCTGTACTAATATAATTCCTGTAGAATTTTTGTCCCCTTGCAGTAGTGCCAAACTTCGAAGAAGACGATTTCTTTCACTTTTTGCGGTGTAAGACCGAGACATGTTTATTCCAAATTAACTTTTTATTAAGCTATAATTAACTGAGGAAATTCGTAGAACAACAATAGTAGCAGAAAACAGGCAATTTTTAGATTAAGATGTTAATCCTCCATTCATAAGGGATAATATCATTCCAGATGAAAATGATATCAATCTAGAAGAAAAGGAGTAGTTTGTGTTTATCTGCCTGTATATACCATTGCGGACTCCCCAAATGCTTGCTTTAGCATTTCATAGGTTTCCGTAGCCGTTTTGGCGAGTCTTTGGCAAAATTTGATGCACACGCCATTCCGAAATCGCAGGAGGGTCGGTGTAATGCACTACCAAAACGCCCGTAACTAAGAAACAAATGCTAATTCGATGATTCCGGCTGGCACACTGATTCACTATGAATGTAGGCCGCACCCCCTAGCGGCAGAAGCTCGTACTACATCCGGTTCGGCCTCTATTGACACAGTCTTGAAACTTTCCGATCGCACCTCGTATCTTCCAAGCGATAATATCTTACGTACATTTATCCTTGTCTTACAGTTTTAAAAGTAAATTAAATACATAACTATAACTGCATTCTTTTGTTGAAACACTTGTAAATGCTTTGATACAGAATAAGAATGTTAAGAAATGTTCACTGGTTCAGAAGCTGAAATGTTCTTTTATTTTTCCCAGAAAGTTTAACTTTGAATTTAAGTTGATTTTCCCATTAATAATTTAATTGTAAACTACACAGCTGTTACTGGTTAATTGCTCATTTACCAGAATAAAAGTTACTTTCTCTACCAGCTTCATTCGTGTAAATAGCACGGTTTTAGTGATGTAATCACTAAAGATGGATTTCAGTATTTTGTTCCTGTCATGCACTTGTGTGTCTTAGCGCGTACTAATAAAGTCAGCTGTACGTTCCACCATGTAATTCTTACGTGAATATTTTAAAATTACGTGTAATCGAACCCAAGACAGTTACAGTAAGTTTTAATATTTCATGTTTCAATTGTCTTAAAGAAATCTAAAGAGGGACGCAGATAACAAAATGTTATTCTCTAGTTAATGAAACAAAATTTTTCAGGCGAATTCCGTCAGTTCGATTTCGGTGAGGAGAAGAACATGGATCTGTACGGACAGGCCACTCCTCCGAGGTACAATATGAGTCTGATCACAACCCCCGTCGCCTTGTTCTACAGTGATAATGACAAGCTTGCGCCAGAATACGTAAGACAGTTTTATTTATATTTCTTAAGATATGTTACGCCTCACAGGAATCAGGATGGCTGGAAATGTAACTTCGACTAGGCGAAATGAGATATACAGCGGATTCGCTGACACAGTTACTCCTAAGATCACAAATTACAAAATACATTTCCTAATAATAACACGCGGTACAAAACAATGAATCTTTAGAACTGCTGAATAATTGTGGACTTCAATCTGTTCCCTACTTAACGTCGTCAGCAGTTGACGTATTTCTCCTACTGACGTGATGAGTCAATCTCGGGAAGCCTTGAGGTAACTCAAGGTCCCATTTGCTTTAAGAATCAAGAACTCCGCGTAGTTTTTAAATTCAGTATTCAAATGATTCTCAGTGGAAACCGAGTATTTTTTTAAACAACGTCACAAAATTCACCTTTGCAATGGTGAAGTGATGTGTTTTCTTTGCCGTACGGACTGAATTATAGAATGTTATTAGGCGAACGTCCGCTTTAAAGGGCTAGTAGCATCTGCAGGTTCAAATATAAGTCTCCCGACGCGGCGTCTTTACCTGAAAAAACAAGTTTCCACAAGAGGATGAGACAACGAAGTGCATAACAGCCAAGAGTCATGACAGCGCATGAAACCATCGTATTTCTCAACTTGCAGCACATTCTAATACCGACAACGCACACGCAAGCTATATTACAACAACATTTACGTTGCTGAAGATGACTGCCTTCGGGGTTGTTGCACCGTGTGGTCTGGAAGACGTTTACCGATGTTTCAGAGGTTATTGATGCCTCCATCATCAGATGATACAGGCAGCAAGCACCCCTAAAACATCTGTATGTGAACTTCTACCAGATTGCACGATTCTACAATCCAGAAGACATCCATCTTCAGACTCACCGTAATGAGAACCTCAAATCCTTCATTTACGTTACTTTACGTTTATCCCAAAGAATCGATAAACTAAAAAACTTATCGCTTTATTGTGTTAGCAATAATAGCAAAGGAAGTTGTATAAAAACTACTGGTTTATTAGAATATCTATCCGTAAAACAATAATTATGCTATTATTTTAATTGTTCTCGGTGATAATTTCTGTTTCAGAATGTGAATAAGGTCTACAACGCCTTACCTAATGTAATCGGAAAATTCCGAGTTCCCCTGAAAACGTTCAACCACCTAGACTTTATGTGGGGCAAAGACGCCAAAACCCTAGTCTTTAAAGACGTGTTGACTATCATGAAGAAATACGAAAAAGATTCAAAAACATAATAATAATCCACATGTACCTCAATTGCTGCTGAATATAATATTCTATATCTTGACTTTACATAGAATATAGATTCAGATTCCTTTATTAAGATCATAGAGCGTATGAAAGACTACGTAAAAGTTGACTAACGTCTGTTTTAAAGCGAATTTTCTCTAGTCCTTTTCATTTGGCCCGGAAAAGAAACACTGAAATCACCATCGCATCCTTTGCACCGAAGTGAACTAAATTTCGTCGAGGGCAAACAAATAGAGAACCAAACTTCGTCAGTCTCCGAAGGTACAAGAATAACGATAGTGTGGTCTATTTTAAAGCAGGATCGTTCGTTATTTAAATTATTTGGAGCTGGATACGAAGATTGCAAACAACGTTGAGATTCCAGGTTTATAATATATTTATGTATTAAAAATTACATAATGTACCAGATTGTAATTAAAATTATTGTGTATATCCCTCACATAATCAGTGAATTATCAATATTTATTCTTGGTCCTTGAACCCCACATATCATAACTTTCTCCACTCTCACCAATAAAACCTTTTATCAGAGTCTTCAAACATGATCTTTCTCAACATCAGCACTCAACTACGAGGCTCGTCCAGAAAGTAAGTTTCCCTGGGGCCGTTTACAGAAACAAAACACAATTTCATGGAAATATTTATTGCAACAGATACAGCAAGTGTCCAGCTATTTTTCAACATATTCGCCACCGGAATTGAGACATTTGTCATACCGTGGGACCAACTTTTGAACACCTGTGTCGTAGAAGTCTGCCGCCTGGGATTGGAACCACTGTGTGACAGCCATCTCCGCCTCTCTGTCATTCTCAAAACGCTGACGCTGACGCTGACCGGACAGGAATTTCTTGAGGTGTAGGAAAAGATGGAAATCACTGGGAGCGAGGTCCGGGCTGTAGGGTGGATGATTAAACACCTCCCAGCTGAACTCCTGCAGGAGACTTGCTGTCTGTCGAGCCGTGTGCGGCCTAGCGTTATCACTGACCGCACTTCACAGTCGGCGGGAGCTGGAATAAGAACCTCCATCTTCAACAGCTGCAACGATGCTACTGTGAGAACGCGGGAAGTGCCGTTAGTGCATGAGCCATGCTACGTCATTGCTCTATCACGTACGCACAGTCGCTTCGCGCAATATAAGGTTTGCTAGCTGTGGGACGAGTGGGAAACTTACTTTTGGGACGCGCCTCGTACCTCGAATTCAGATCTATTAATATATTCACACCGAAAAAATTACAATAATAATCAATCTCTTATCGTTTATGTTATACCTTCATTTTTATCGCGTTGGCATTTTAATTTTTATTCGTTTGCATGCATTCATATCATCAGGGCGAAGATATCCATCTTCACCGCCATGAAAACGTCAGATCCTAACTAAAACTTAATTTTCTTAGATTACGCCTGTACGTTTAAAACGAACATTTGCAATAAAGGACCGATAAAAAATCTCAAACACAAAGACTAGTACGCCAAAAACATTGCCTATTCCGTACAAGAAAATCGCACCTTGAATATGTACTTTTGAAAGCGCGGAGTAACCATCATCTGCAGCGATCTCTGATATCTTATGCGCACTCAACTTCGCCCAGTATATTTCATTATTATACCACAAGTCCAAGAGACCCGCTTGCATTGCGTGGGCAATTATGTCGTTGAAGCGATCTAAGAACGGGCTTCCCTTTGTCAGGTACATCGCAATATTGTACTGAACAAAATCTTCATTAAAAGGCTGAATGAGAGAGTCACCATTCGCATCTTGAAATTTGTAATAACTAGTGTAGTCCATTACTTGACGTGAGAGAAAATGTGCAAAATCTCCTTTAACAGCGACTCTTTCAAGACAAGCGGTCGTGTTTAAACATATCTTATGGTTATGGAGTATCTCTCTGTGCTTCTCGTTGTCCGAATCCAAATAACGATCCATAAGTGGATGATATCCGTACTCTATCCCAGAGTCCAAAAGTTCGTCCAAATTCATTATTGGAGGCAAGAGGCCAGGATCTATTAAAAAACTTGTTAAGAAAGCCTGAAACACAGTGTTCACTGCAAGACAATATATCACCCAGAATATGAAGAATATTCGAATATGCAGGCATCTTGGCATTTCAGGCACGGATATACCCAAAATAACAGCCCAGGCGTCAAATATGTTGGCAGACATGGTCCGTTTAGCGTCCTCCCTGTTAATAGGCGTTCTTGACAGACGCCACATAATGACAGATGCAAGTAAAATAGTCACAATGATGCACAGCCATGCGAAAAGTTTAAACACCCTGAAGACGCTCAGCCACCGGGGAAATGTTTCTGGGTGTGGAACGACCCACACAAATCCACCTCTCATGTACGTAACTGTAGGATCCATTACTACAGAATTTTCACTCGTTACTACAATAGCACACAAGGCGACGTCGGATTTGCCATGAACAACATCTCCCCTTATTCCGGTCCAAGTACCATTTAGGAGATTCCTCCCCCATAATTCTCCGTTATCAGGTGGTGGGCGAAACACCAAAGATGCGTTAATGGCTGAGCCGATGAGTCGTAGGAGTCGAATTTCGAAACCGTCCTTGTAACGGAGGACTGTAGAGTTTTTATCATTTGGAATTACATCTGGATCAAGGACGAATGGCTCATATACGATAGTTGACACTGTAATGGGGCAGCCTTTTAGGTTGTGGGGCACTTTAGATGGGAACAGATGTCTGTTATGGAGGAAACGCGAAAAGCTTGACCACTGGTCTATTAGGAATACAGATTGCACCCTTTTCCAAAGATTAATTGACGTTTTGAATGGAGCGAAGGTAAATAAGTCTAAGACCGGGACTTCTTTGTGATCTTCCTGGATATGGCTTATTTGTTGAGAACGGAAAGGTTCCGATGTTGGAGTTACCACAACGACATTTAGAACTTTCCATGTCCAAAGTTCTTCCACAATATTCAGTGCTATTTCCTCAGTATCTGGACCACAATCTTCTGTTGTAACAACGACAATAAAGCGAGCTCGTGAATTCCAAGATGGCAGAAATGTGATTGATTGCATATTACCCCTCAATATTAATATAATTTCTTTCATTAAAAGTTTACACGTATCTCTCAGAATTATAACATAATTAGTTTCTTTTCTGTAGACATCAGATTTCAAGGATACTTTTGCCATTATGGAGGGTCGGATAACAGAAAGTGGTAAAGTTGTCAGTGCGTGTAGTTTAGGGAGTAACTTGTATGCCCCTTCGTTGGATTCTAAACTAAAATCATTTCTTGTGGCGTCTTCTAGAAACAAGGGAATGACCACAGTCAGAGAGTCGCTCCCGATAAAATACTGGCTGGCGATGCTTTGTATACAATCCACGGCGTGCTTTGTGTTGTCGAGATTTTCAGAGGTGATAACAGGAAATGAGAGACAAAGAACCACAGTTGCAGCTAGATGAATCTGAAAATGATACGACGCCATTAACGTCTGAACACACTCATAGACAAAACTGATATGTACGAGGCGCGTCCACAAAGTAAGTTTCCCACTCGTCCTACAGCTAGCAAACCTTATATTGCGCGAAGCGACTGTGCGTACGTGATAGAGCAATGACGTAGCATGGCGCATGCACTAACGGCACTTCCCGCGTTCTCACAGTAGCATCGTTGCAGCGGTTGAAGATGGAGGTTCTTATTCCAGCTCCCGCCGACTGTGAAGTGCGGTCAGGGATAACGCTAGGCCGCACACGGCTCGACGGACAGCGAGTCTCCTGCAGGAGTTCAGCTGGGAGGTGTTTAATCATTCACCCTACAGCCCGGACCTCGCTCCCAGTCATTTCCATCTTTTCCTACACCTCAAGAAATTCCTGTCCGGTCAGCGTCAGCGTTTTGAGAATGACAGAGAGGCGGAGATGGTTGTCACACAGTGGTTCCAATCCCAGGCGGCAGACTTCTACGACACAGGTATTCAAAAGTTGGTCCCACGGTATGACAAATGTCTCAATTCCGGTGGCGAATATGTTGAAAAATAGCTGGACACTTACTCTATCTGTTGCAATAAATATTTCCATGAAATTGTGTTTTGTTTCTGTAAACGGCCCCAGGGAAACTTACTTTGTGGACGAGCCTCGTAGTAGGAAGTGGAAGGATAGGGTTTAATATTTTCTTCGTCAATTGCTACATTCGCATTTCTCTCAGACGGCATTTGGGTCTGTCCATCACAAACTGACGCATTTGCGTTACGTTTCAGTAAATATTTTTTATTGAAATTCTGAATAAACCTTGCCGTAAAACATTGCTTCATATGATAATGTCGTTTAAAAATATAATTGCACAAAATATTAATAAAAGAAAAATATTAATATAATTTTAAATAGTTCTGCCAATCTGTTATAAATTGGTCGGGGGTTAACATACTACCTAACAAGTTTATACTAACAAATTAATGATTGCAATCATTTTGCAACTGTGTACGCAGTAATTTATTTAAATTTCTTCAAAAAAAATTACTCACTGACACATTAGAAAGATTTCCGGATGCAAGATTACGTATAAAATGTACTGGTTACATAAGTCTGATGGTCTTTAAAAATCTCAAATATGGAAGACTGGGTTTTAGTTAAAATTTTATTTATATGAAATTGGGGCATTAAGTTAGCTCTCTCACTGACTCGGAGGCTGAATTTGACATGAAACAGAAAATAGGACAACAGTGTGAATTTTAGCGTCATATTTTTACTCCTGCTTAAGCCCTGCTGAATGAGGGTACAGAAAGAATGTAGACGCAAACCCCCACGAATTGTAGACTTCAGAAATAGGTGGAGATCAACTATCAGCGTCACGCTCTGGCCGATTTACTCCTGGATAAACGCCCCCAGTCCATTCTTAAAAAGGCTCGGTCTAGACGTTGTGATGAAGGGAAATATTTCTGATGGCTCACGAACCCCGAAAATTCAACACGTGATCACTCACTCCACTGGATGAACTACACGGACTGCTTTCTGATAAATGCGACCTTACTTAAATTACATTTATAACTGTACTTACAATTGTTAGTAGTTAATGAGTGGATTAAAAATTTTTGTGATGCAAAATCTGACATCTTACATTTAAAGTAGCATATAAATTAAATAAATTAACAGAAACGAATGAAGGACACTTCGAAATGATTAATTCGAAACAGAAATTCGTAACTGCTATAATGCAAATATGTAACTCAAATACGACATTTATATTTACCTTTCTTGCAAAAAGTGAAATCATTCTTAAACCGATCTTCCTTGCAATATTTATGATGCCGTCAGTAGAAACTGTCCTCAATATGTACCGGACACTATTAGCTAAAAGCACAACTACTGCCTCTTACAACTGAGGTGGTCATAGGACACACAGTTGTACCTTACACGAATTACACAAAACACCTGAAATATTTGCTCTCCTCTAATTTCTGTTCGTCAGAGCCAATTGGCCGCATTCCCAAATCAGGCACATAATATGTGAAGAAAATTTATTTTATTTAGGGCTTATAACTGCATCCACTTGGAAACGATAATATTGTAATACTGCGAGAATCGATGTAATAGGTAACACTTGAGAATCAGTTTATACGTGTAAGGCCAAAAATGTTCTCATGACTAATTCAGTAAGCAATGGTGGATAAACACATGTTAGAGACGTCACTTATGGACGTTACAGAATATTACATTGGAATAATACATTCTCCCTTGTATTACACACCATCATACGTTCAACATAATTACAATGACTTTCCTAAAACCACCTCAGCTCTTGCTATAGAAACGTCACTTGCTTTGGAGAATTAATGTAGAGTGAGTTGGAATACTTATGGTCCATTACACTTACAATAAAATTATGAAATACAGAATTGTTAAAGGAATACATGTAGGCATGTACTTTGTAATCGTGTACGGAAAACAATTGGAAGAGACCTGAAATATAAACGATGGGTAACTTGAAATACAATGTGAATGAATTATGATGTTGAATCAATCTTTCTTTAGGACAAAATACGCTGTGTAATTCACAAGGGCTTTACTGAGTGTTACAGCAATGCATAGACCCAGAAAGTCAGAATTTCTAAAGCTATTTTATTGTATTATTTTTATATTAAATTCATGCTTAGAATTGTTAACATGTTATTACAGTCACACAGTTTAATACTTGTCGGTACACCAAGTGAGTTCTGGCAGTTTGGGTACTGAAACTTTAATTGTGGATAGAATAATACCACGTCTAACTGGTCAAAATTCCACCTCATATGTAACCATAAAGATAATTACAATTTTCGCAGTAGAACACAATTGAATGTTATCCTGAATCAGTTGAATCAAATTCTCTGTCTTTAATATCGACTTTAATAATATATTACCATATACGACTATGTTTCCTTAGAAATGTCACCCATTTAGGTAGGCCTGTATCGATTAAACTGTTACATAAATTTCTCAATTCTCCTATAAGTGCTACGTTCTGTATGTATCAACCCTTCTCGATTTGTTCACCCTGATAGTATTACGACAAGCTTACAAATTGACACGCGATATTACGTAATTTTCTCCTTACTTAGTCCAACGTACGCCTAAATATTATTATCAGAACTCTGTTCGTAGTTATCCTGATTCTAGGTTATTTTATCGCAACAAAGTGTTTAAACCTGCGTAAATTATGAACTAAAATTATACTTAGATGTTCGGAGACTTTAGAAAGTATTTACTTGTTAGAACTGAAAAATTTGTTATGTGGAAATGAATCTTGGGCAAATAAAATAAGAAATAGGAATTAAATTCAATCACTGCAAGTGAGAAAGACGCAAAACGATTGAAGTCTGTAAATACAATCAGTACAAAATCAAAGAAATGAAGTCCGATAAACACGAATTATACCGAAACGGATTTACAGTACACGAGAAACTGGAAAATATGGGATGAGAACTCCTGTTCCACTTGGTTTCATCATTTTTTCCGCAGAGCTCCACGTAATTTATCGTCTGAATCGCATAACGAAAGAAATATTCTTAGTCCCCCACTATTTTTATTTTAAATTTGGCAAAATTATAATAAAATTGTTCTCGCATTTGTTATCTTTATTTTCCAAATACGTGTTATCTGCAACCGTGTCTTACATATCTCTTGTTGAAAAATATGACTAATTCAAAACAATTTCAGTTCTTTTCACACTACAATATTGTTTGTGTCCCTGATAATTTTTTTAAATATTTCTCGGTGTTTTGCTTTCCGTCACTTTTTCAATTTTAAACAATGTGTTTTCTTATTATTTTCTCTTTGTTTCAAAAAACTGTCTTTCATGGTAGCGCTACTGAATTTTTGGGTTCCATGACAAATATCTCGACTAGATCATTTTCCATAAACTACTTCAGAAAAACCCTGTGTTCTCTACCACGATATTATTGTTCTATTTTACATTTTTTAACGATAATTCTATTCCTCATACTATGTGAAGATATGATTGTAAATTATTGTAGTAAGACACTGATTCTGACAAAAATTAGTTCTTATAAAACGTATTGCAACTTAACACAGCTAAAAGCAATGCGACGTCTAGCTTCTCCGTAATACTTATTCACTTCTGCAGCAGGAGTTGGCGAAGTAGTCCACCAGAGGCGCGCATGCTTAATGGCTTCGTTTTGGTGAGCAGAGACGTATCGTTACGACGGTCACTTGTTCCTAACATACACATCGCATTTACTCGTAAGCGCGAAGCAACACGAAAGTCGTACATCATGTTTCGTAAAGACAGCCAAGGCAGCGCTCAGCGATAGGAATTTGTCTCATTTTCGTTCCTTCTACCGCTACCAACTTCAACAACCTAAAATCCTACAAATGTTAGCACTGTTTCATTGTAACAATCTTCCAAAAGTTACAAGTAGGTTGAAATGAGTTTGAATCTCTGTTTTGGAAAGCATAATATCCGGAATTATACTTCAGAGTTCGCTGTAAGCAGAAAACTCTGGCCGGCTTGCGTTGTGGATTTCGTGTGAAAATCTAGCAAACGCTGTGCCTGTTTCAACTCGCCCTGCGTGGTTGGGAGTGACTGAGTGCCAGCAGGTGTAATGTGCCCCGTCATAAGCCGCGGTGAGCTACTGGCACAGCTGCCAAGCTAAATCATTCGCGTCATCATAACAACTGGATTATTACCTGATTCGAGCAACGTGGCAGCACTGGTCCACAGGATAATGGCCACACAAAATTCACCCCAAATGCAATTCGATACATTCTGTAATTTATTTTACGCAACTAAACTTAATCCTCGGGTATAAATTTTCCGATGCGATTGTAAGATTTTAAACCATTTCAACTGTACTCGTATTTACGATTGTCAACACATCAGATGAATGGCCTATATACAAAAATTAACTTATTTATAAGAGTTACGTTTTGCTTGATTGACTGATTGAACAATCGATCGATCCTTTCTGTCTTCCTTACTCTCGTCCTTTCTCTATTTATTTCTTCCCTTATTCTCTGTATTTTCTCATTTACCTTTTAGTGTTCCTCTCTCTCTCTCTCTCTCTCTTAAATGTTTCTTCCTCCTTCCTTCATTGGCTTGTTCTCTCTTTTCCCTTTTAATCTTTTTCTTTACGTTTTCTATCCTTATTCGATATTTTTTCTTCCTTAAAACTAACTTAAATAGTGAACAGATAGTAAGGATAATAAATTAGCAAATTTGTTAAAGAACATAACTAAGTAATGTGTGAATCTGTTTACCTAGCATTTCTAACGAACTGCCACGAAGTTCCAATAAATTATCCTCACATCTGGGCGACCTAACGACCTCAGGTCTTGAGAACCGGGAGCCTCTAATATAGTCGAAAGAACACATTTTAGACGCCGAATTTAATACCGTGATGAGTCGAGTTTGAAATAAAAAAAAAACGTGACCTGAAAAATTTCAGAATGTTCGAAACCGCATTCTACACACATGCCAGTTAATCACGAACGAAACTGGAATTTCGGGGAATAAATTTTAAGGGATTATGAGTGTATTTATCTGAGGAAAAACTCAAAAAATCTTGGGCAAACTCAACCGAAACATGTGCCTCGAACGAGTGGCGCCTTCACAGACATCAAGCAGCGAGCTCTGTTTACTCCGTCAGACCTCGCCATGGTCCAGCGGGATAATTGGTGCCTCAGCGCGCCTCACATGTGCTGCCGGCCATCATTATACTTCCTGTTCCTTTGTTTTTTAAACACAAAAAACAAATTACGTGCCAAAGCTATTTCTTGTGATTAATATACTTTAGATCTGTCTTTAACGTTCGCTTAATTTCCTTCCAGTCACCCTTCTACGCCCTTCCCTCTCGCAAGAAGTGATTATTTTTTATCTCTTACATCCCATAGACACACCATTGTATTATTTTATATTTCTTTTTAATGACCCTCGATTTGCGCCGGTTCAATTTACACCGATTCAGAATAACGCCGCTTTTGAAACCAGAAAGTCAAAAAGTGAAAAGAATTTATTTTGCTATTATTTATGACGTTTTAAAATGTATCTCGTACTGATTCTTATACTAAATCGTAATTCTTACATCGCTGATTTTGAATAAAAATTATAAATACAGTCACCTCAGCAATTACGTATGTTTCGTTAACGCGAATTTGCTCCAATGAGATCGATGAATCGGTAAAAGCTGTTTCTGAAATGTAAACTTTTGTATATGCGAGTTTGCTCTTATGCAGTTTCATTCCTGGCGCTTTAAACTTTCAAAAGGACTAATTTAATCTCTGGGAGGTACCGGGGTAATTTTTACTATGCGATTTTCTATAGGTCTGCGTCTTACATGAATGCAACTATCGCATAACAGCAGAGATGACTGTGCACATCAATGACATGAAAGAATCGCGGGTACAAACGAACTGCCGATTTTAAGTGTCCTTTATTTTATTTACGTTATTTCAGAACTTTAAATGTAACGTCATTATATTACTCGTCAATGTTTGGGTGCCGGGAACACGTCATTGACTTCCCATTAATTTACATTATAAAGAGAGTTTCAATTTACGCCGGTTCGTCCAGGAACGCATCCCCGGCGTAAATCGAGGGTTACCTGTACTTCATTTACATTACGATAAGAATATTATATAAAACAAAATGCTGTGTTATCTACACATGACACCTACTCGGTTTCTGTTGTTACGATGGGGCAGATCTGTGGGCGCTAAGGGGGTCAGCCCCCAGATAATAAATGAGCTAACGTGGAGCAGCAGAGAAATTTCATTGACTGAACTGACAACCAATTCTGTAGTTCGTTTACCTGACGGCTGATTGAACTAAATTTAAAATAAAAGCAACAGATCTGCTTATAAACAGCAGACGAGAGAAAATAAGATTGTCAACTGTATGTTAGCAAGCATTTAACGAATTTAGTCTGTGTCTAATTTACTCCTGAACTTATTTCTGACGTCATATCCAAATATCTTAACTTTTCCCCATTTTCAAAGGATTTATTACCATCATAACTTGTAGGTGTACAACATGAATTAAAATGCTGTAAAATGTCTAACAGTCTAAAGGCTTATATTATGATGGGCAAGGGAGAGACTGAATAATATTGAATTGTTGTGTGTGCATTTACAAGGAAGGACGATGTAGGAAAACGAAATGTCTGTCAAGATAACAGCATGCAGGATTTACTTCACGAATGTCCTTAAAATGTGTCGTGTTCCACCATGGCTCTTAACCCCTCATCATTGAATAATGTCTAGATCAGTGGTATTCAACCTGGGGTACGCGAAGATATCTTAGGGGGTACGTGAAATTTAAAAAAATATATTATTTTATGATAAACACTGAATAATCAGTAATGTAATTTATTTAATTTATTATAGATGTAGATTATATACTATGTCTAACTTGAATTATACACCAACAACTTTGGGGGTACAAAGTTGAAAAGAAATTATATCTGGGGGTACGCGAAGACATCTTAGGGGGTACGTGAAATTTAAAAATATATTATTTTATGATAAACGCTGAATAATCAGTAATGCAATTTATTTAATTTATTTTAGATGTAGATTATATACTATGTATAACTTGAATTATACACCAACAAATTTGGGGGTACAAAGTTGAAGAGAAATTATATCTGGGGGTACGCGAACAAAAAAGTTTGAATACCACTGGTCTAGATTGCTCAGGAAACCTGGAGTTAACAGAGGATATTTCTGGGGGAGGCTCTGCTTAAAAAGTATACAATTTTTGTTATAAAATGCACACAAAACAAAATGTAATATTCAAATAAGGATAAAATAAAATCCGTTTCGACGCTGTAGCCCTTTGTGTGGTTCCTGTAGCTAGACACCAATCTGACAAATCAATTAACAAGACGGCATACAAGAACCATTAGCGGGGAGTCAGGACATCATTATTTGGAAAAGGAATGTTAGAAAGGCCTAGAGGTAGAAGGAATGATAATATTAAAGCGTTGTCCTTAAAGACATATGATGTTAGAATTTGTCTGTATTAACGTGACTCAGAATAGGAGTTTCGTGCGAAGAATATCTTGACTGGGCTGAAATTACCTAGGTAGCAGTTTATGTGCAAGTCGTGAATCCCTTACAATCGTAAATTAACCTGACATTGTCTTACGAAAACTGTTAACAGCAGTGTTAATCAAATGCCACAGACATAATAATCCCGTTAAGTTTTGATCAATTCAACAAGAAACTTAAATATACAAATGACAGGCTGTTCAAAAACAAAGTCACGGAAACAGCTCAATGCAAGTGAATTACTTAATTATGTTAATTTTTCACACGTTTCTTTATTTTAAAATGTTGGCCAGACTGTGGCATCTGAAAGGGGCGGGATCTTTTGTTTTAGAGGTGGGGTCTAAGACTGGGGGAGGGAATGTTGGCAAGGCGCCTCCGCCCCCCTCCAAGTTGATCTTGTTTAAGTTCGTCTTGTGTGAAGTTGGAGATAGCACGCGGCCTCCGGACACAAGTCATCGAAAAGATCATTTACTTGGTGCTTGGTGCAATTCAGTGTTAGTTACGTCAAACACGACTGAACAGAAAGCTTAATTTAATAAAGTTCGTTATTGAATCAGCGAAGAATTATCACAGGCAATTAGAGGGCACATGGAAACAGCCAGCGTTTGTATCGAATGGCGATCCAGAAACGGGTTTAATTAATATAAACTGGTTTCCGGTAACTGGGTGGACAAATGGTAGCTTCTCAGTGAATTAAGCACTTCATTAGAAACAGAGTCTAGTATAGAATTTAATTACTGTGGCCCATAATTTAAACTGACATGTTATATAGCAAGCCTAAACTACTTCAAATTGTGGCTTCAGATGAAATTTCCATTTTACGCCATATAATTTTGTAATAAATAACAGATAGTTATTGTAATTTGGGTATATTTTAACAATTGTACCTTAGGATTATTTATTAAAAACGTAGTCCGACTTTTAAATACGTTTTAAATTAAACTATATGTTCGAATTTTTCAAAGTACTTCAGATAAAACCACGTACTTTCCTTTGAACCACACACACAGGCCAATAACGACCCTAAATATGTTTACAAACTGTCATAAAGACCATGTGACCTGTGGGCTTAATTCAATGAACGTTGTTGTCAAACGATGAAATGTTCAGCTTTCTGTAATATTACTGATAAAGTTATTTCACCTGATATTCTCAGATTACACAATTCCAAAGAGTTTTTTTTAAATTTTTATAACGATCTTCGAAGACGATGATGTCGTTTAAACTAGGCTTGTTTAAATTATCGATAAAATAGCTTCTTATAATAATTCGCCACACTTTATAAACATCTACTAATAAATACTGTGGTAATTAAGTTAAAATGCTTGAAGAGGATCAACTATGTTGCGTATGAAATACGAAATATAAACATTTTAATGGACTACTTAAACAAATTTCTAGTTTTGGTGTACCCAGTACATATTAATTAACTTAAAACAAACCAGACAGACGCTACAAATCAATTCCTTAATGGAACTAGTGCTTTATTGTGTTATTTGATTTGAAATTCACAAAATTTATCGTCCGCTAACCCAAACGGTTTTGCGATGATGAGCTACGGAGGAATGTTGATGACCACCGGTGGAGGCGCGCTGCAGTCGACACCTGGGGGATTTCCGACGCCCGGCAACTCAACGACGGTCTCGGACCTCGTGGGATTGACGGCGACAGAGAACTCCAGGCGCTTCTCCGTGAGCAGTCTACTGGAACTGGAGGAACTGACTCCATCAGGGACAAGACGAGGACAGGACACAGACAAGAGTGAAGGTACGTCCCTAACACCCGTCTTAATGGTGGGCCCTTCTCCTGCTTAGTCCACTCCGTTAACATTCAGTAAGAATGACTTGAAGATGACTGTCTTCTGGGATGTTGCGCGGTGTAGTCTGGTAGAAGTTTGTCGAGGTTTCAGAGGTCCTTGTAGCCTCCATTACCAGAATACACGGCCCAACAACCCAGAAGATAACCATCTTCAGACTCACCGCCGTGAAAACCTCAAATCCTACATAATTATTTGACTTAACGGCGTTTCTGTCAAATATAATCATGTAAACTACTATTTTTACAATCTGATGTCTGATATATTATCTGGATCCATGAAATGTATTTAGTACCTGTCTCTAAATGCGAGCTTGTTTGCAAAGAACTGTAGCAATTTCTTGAAAACTTGCCCAGGTGCTCTAGAGAGCGCTGTCATTTGGAACTATTATTACCAAAACTAATAAATAGATGCATGCTGGATCAAAACATCTGTAGATTTCTTAAAATCCAGATAACCAAATTGGACATTGGTTATGACCCATGTTACAACGGCAACGATATTATTATTTAAAATTGCTTCAATTCTCATTACCTCCATGAATAACGTGCTCTATATTCAATTCACTCTGTCCATGTATGCCTCCTGTTAAACGTTTTAGCAAGATAACATGTGCGTCTATTTTGTTTAAAATTACACTGTGAAATTGCGTAGGCTGGTTTTTTTTACGCTTAGCGTAAACAATTAAATAGGCCTATATATGTAGGATTTGTGTTTTTTTACGGCGGTGAATCTGAAGATGGCTGTCATCTTCATATTACGTAGGCCTTCATTTAAACTTCTCCATTAAGACACCATAGATCTTATTAACGGTTATTTCATTAAGGTCATATCCACTCAGTTGTCTGTAGAGACTGGAGAAACAAAACAATTTCTCACCCAGGATAGCCGTCATCCGGGTCGAGATTTGAAACCGGGACTTTCCGAATATGAAGCAGCAGTTTTAAAGTTAACAAGGCAAATACATGGAATGAAGGCCTACCAATTATCCTCATATGTTTTGAAAATATCAGTACATTTCTGTGCAAGGTAAGATTTATATTGGACCGGTAAAAATCAAAATTAAAATCACTGGACAGCTTTTTCTATATACCAAATTCTATGTAGGCTAAATTTAAGTGGTCATATCAGAGTTATATATGCTGTAAATAGTACCTTTCTATTATGAGTTCATTTTAAGCACACTCTGTAATGAAAACTCTGATATGACCACTTAAATTTAGCCTACATAGAATTTGGTATATAGAAAAAGCTGTCTAGTGATTTTCATTTTGATTTTTACCTATCCAATATAACTTTTACCTTGCACAGAACTGTACTGATATTTTCAAAACATATGAGGATAATTGGTAGGCCTTCATTCCATGTATTTGCCTCGTTAAATGTAATACTGCTGCTTCATTCCGAAAGTCCCGGTTTCAAATCTCGACCCGGAAGACGGCTTCGTCAGTTTTACGTTCAAATACATGGTCCCGGCTAATGTTTCAAAGAGGAAATTAAGAAATTTGGAAGATTACAAGAAACTATTTGGTACGCATTTAACAGACAAATTTTATCTGTTAGAATTTATCAAAAATTAATTCTCTGGCAGTGGAATACGTTATTTAATAAATCGTAATGTTTTTAGTTATTGATTCAGCAAATTCGAATGTTTTCCAATTCCCTGATACCACAGTAACAAAGTGGAACCGTAAGAAATGTAGCTTTTGGTTTAAGACGCATTCTGAGTGTCTCTGGCGGCTTCACAACACAAGGAAAGTTATCGCTGAAGCCTGGTTTGTGTCAAACATCCGAAAGACATGCGGCCACTTAGCAAAGCCGCGGGGAGTCAATAGTCAAGAGAGAGAGAGAGGCCTTGCGTCTTCTGGAGATCCACTCACACTGGGACACCGGTCAGAGGACAGTAGAAAGTTACGGGCAGAGATACAGAACTGGACAGCGCGGTTCTGCGTTTCATTTGTTTGCGTTCGTAGTGTTATTGATACTGATCCAAATTGTCGCACGTTTGAGATCTACATGGTCAAGGATCGTGGCTTTGAATTCCTCTCAAATCATAAATATTTGTTCACGTTTCTCTGTGTAGTTTTATTATGCGTTATTTTCACGAAGTACAAAGCGAGAACGCGTTATGGGTTGGTCATTTCTGTCTGTCCGTCCATCCAGTCGATTCAACTCGAGAACCACTGGGCGGATTTGGATGAAATTTGGTGTAGAATTTGCGATATTCTTCGCGAACTACAAACAAGGCAGATTTATTACATCTAAATGAAAATGACAAAGAACGCGAGAGGATATTAAGTATATTCCAGTACGGCAGACACTTTATAAACTTCATATTTATCGGACAATTCTTGCGACGGGCCCAAGGAGTCCTACTAATTTTAAAAAATAAGGATTAAATGTTTTAGAAGTTGATTATAAATTGGAAGAGTATTTGTCCGTAAACGCTAAAGGTGAAGAAGGAATATTGTTTGCTAATTAACATCTTATTCAATGGGACAAGTTACAGCTTGAGGGATATCGAGTAACAAACCGTAGCTTGTAACCGCCTTCTAACACTGTGAACTGATTGAGATACAAGGATCTCACAGTGGCGATAATAAAGATGGCCGCCTTCTGTGTCTGGTGGAAATTTACCGACTTGTCTTCCTGATATTTGAGGCAGCAAACACCTCTGAAACGTCGGTAAACTCATAGCAAATTACACGGCACAACAACACAGAAGACAGAATTCTTTCTGTTAACTAGTTACATGAAAAAGAGTCCTTCTTGAGAAGCTCACAACGGCCCGAATTGTCAATAAATTCGCTGTCCCGAAGATTCATTGCCATCTTCAGAGCCACCTGTCCAATCTACGCGGGCGGTGAATACGAAGATGGTTTGTCTTCTGGGTTCTTGAGCCGTGAAGTCTGGTAAAAGTTTCTCAGCGTATTAGAGATACTTGACCTGAGGACATCTCCCTGATGATGGAGGCAGCAAGGACCTCTGAAACGTTTCTAAACTTCTATCGACGCTAGAACCCAGAAGACAACCACGTTAAAATTAAAACTGACCTTGGGTGAATTGAGATTAGCTGGCTCAGGATTTGGTCTAAATGACAGACTTTCGTGAATGTGTAATGAATCTTCGGGTTGTATAAAAGTAGGTCCTTTCTTTTATCAGAAATATAACTGTTAACTGTTCAAGGGCGTTGTTCCATATGAATGATTGTGTTTTTTCAGAGAGTACATAAGCCTATATTATGAGCCGGGATAGCTCAGTCAGTATAGTGACTAGCTACGGGCTGGACGGCCGGGGTTCGATCCCCGACGGGGCAGAGGATTTTTCCTCTAGG
>NW_019060515.1:1360-55620 GCF_000696155.1 Zootermopsis nevadensis | reverse complement strand
ATCGAACCCGAGACCCCCAGGATTACAAGGCCAGCGTTCTGACCGCTAGACCACCTCATCTTATTATTATTTAGTGTTCTGTCTGACGACAGGTCCATATATTATGAACAGGATCCTTCCATCCTTTTCTCGGACTGGGACCTGTTCATATACATTCTTGGCAGATGATCCAGAAGTGGTTTGCCATTGCCTTCTTCTGTGTGTGAATGATTTTCTTTTGCTAAAAGAAACTGTTGCGTTGGTAGTAACAGTCACATTTTTTCCCTTCATTTATAATTTATTTCTTTCTTCAGATCGAATGCAATGCCGAAATGAAACGTGTTGTGATAACTCCTATTACGTAATTAACTGGAATATCTTGATCAGAAATTATTTGGCTCATTACGTATGACAATATCTTGCATCTATTATCACAGCGATAAAGAATATGTTAAAAGCAGAACATTGGTGTATCTACAGCTTTGTTGTTCAAGAATAGTTTTAGAAATTGAACAAATTTTACATTCTATTATAATCAGATCAGCTCTTGGCCTATTGTACCTTACTCAGTAAAAATCGAACAATATTCAGTTTCGACTCGAACAGTTTTGCCAGTTTAATAATTGTAGTCTTATTATTGTAGGGGTACAGTGTCAGTATTCTGCTTGTCTTAACTTCAAGCCCTCCTAGGCCATTTATCTCCGCTCAGCCTCACAGAAGTGTTAATGGTGGAGCGACTCGGGGTGACAAATATACCAGCTAATCTGGGGACGTCCAAACAGAATTAGCTACATTCCGCTGGGTCTACCAGCTTCTCTCCCACATACTAAACAGAGTGGGGTTTATTCTGAGATGCTGTAGTGTTACATCTGATAGTCTACTTTAAAGATTAATATGTCAATTCATACTCATTCCAAGAAAATAATTAAACATTAATTCCACAGATAAATATAACGTCTGACTACAATAAGCAACTTACCATGAAAATGGAAAGCTACAAACAGAACTACGGATCATTATAATATATTGCATTAAATATCTAATAGTTTTTAAAATATTTTTAAATTTATAAAAACCTGAAGACGACGATATTACCCGTCGAAACATGTCGTTTTAATAAAAAGCGCTAAAAAATATAATGTAAAATCGTATTTACGATTAAGAGCGCTAATATAATATTTTACACAATAAAATGTTTTAATATTATATAATTTTTTACAACACCAATAAACTTGAAACGTTTGTGTATAGACTGTACAAAATAAATATATTTAATCAAACACAAACATGACGCATATAAGATACAAATTTAATATTTTCATAGTTCTCACGGAGTCTTTCCTATAAAGAATTAGTTCTCAGTTCTTATAACATTTCTTAATTTCGTTTGTGGTCAACCAGGTTATAACCTGCCGTTGTCACATACATTCTATCATTTCGACCTTTATTCTAATCCTGTCACGATGTCTTGTCACCGTATTTAACTTCCACAAAGATAAGAGATGTAAGAAGGGTTTTAATATGTTCCTATTTGCAGCTTCTTTGATTTAAATTATGTTTCAATATTTGTAGAAGCGTTGAGATTTAGCATTTATCCATATTTCTAAAAATAAGACATTATAATATTCCCACGTATGATGACGCTCTCAGGAAGAAGGAACAGAAATACCTGGAGAGTTTTGAAATGTGGTGTTGGAGAAGAATAGAGAAGATCAGGTGGACGGATCGAGTGACCAACGAAGAAGTATTGAGGAGAGTCAACGAGCAAAGAAACATTCTGCATGCGATTACACGAAGGAAAGCTAACTGGCTGGGACATATTATGAGAAGGAATGGATTAATGAGTGATATCACCGAAGGCCAGGTTGAAGGAAAGAGAGGACTAGGAAGAAGATTGATACAGCTAACCGACGACCTTAAACAAGGAAAGAAGATGACGTTCCAGGAATTAAAGCGAGAAGCCGAGAATAGGGACAACTGGAGAGCTCTTTTTGGGCAGAGCAATGGACCTGTCCTAAGACAGAACACTTATTAATAATAATGATGACGCTAAATGATAAATTCTTACGTTACGTACTTACGCTGTTTAAACTACATAGGTCGCGGATTCTGAGGAAGACATCCAGATTTGAAACAAAACTACTAATATATTAAGAACAGCCGACAAGAGGCGATCCTTTGGCTTGGGAGCTAAATCCTTGCACAGAACACCGGATGAGTTTTATGAAACGACACAACTAATTAAATAACCAATTCTGTGGAGAAAAAATAATTCTTCTACTCTCCAATTCCATTCAATAATTATTGCTTAATTAAGCATCAGGGATAACTTTACATTCATCAGAAACCCTCTGAATATGAATCTTATGATCTAGGACACTGAACCGTGTGGAAAGTCCCATGAAATTTGTTTTTAATACACGCGCTAACGTTTAATTAAGTACAAATAGAAACATTAGCTTAATTTGAATCATCCATCTGAAGCCAGAAGTGAAATGAAACCCTGAAACGTCGATTGTATAAAACATATACGAGGCAATGGACAATGACCTACGAAATTTAGATACGTCCTAATTAATTAACCTTTATAGAATACTGACGTCGACTGAAGTGTCTATTTGTTCTGTTCCTAGAAGAAGACAGCATTCTGGATGGCGACGACAGGAAACGGAAGAAGCCTCGTCGCAACAGAACCACCTTCACGACGGGCCAACTGACCGCCCTGGAGAGGGTGTTCGAGAGGACGCATTACCCGGACGCATTCGTGAGGGAGGAGCTGGCGAGACGCGTGAACCTCAGCGAGGCCAGAGTCCAGGTCGGTTCAGAGTTCATACACCTCACGTGTTTCTCAGTCACATTAATTTTATCACAGAATTATTTTATTTCTTACTAATGGAATATGGATACATTAATCTTCAGTACATTTAAAACACAATAATTAATTTCTATTTCGAAGATGGATATCTTCTGGGTTTTTGCGCCGTGTTGTCTGGTAGAAGTTTACCGAAGTTTCAGAGTTACTTTCTGCCTCCATCATCAGGGCGATTAACCACCAGAAACCTCAATCATGATAGTCGGACCGAGCTTTGAACCCTGGGCTTTTCCGAATACGGATGTAGGTGCTACCACGAGCCAACCTCATAGGGAATCGAACTTAGGAAGCTTTTTAGGAGTAGTTTACATGCTATTTTCTCTTTCTGATGTTAAGGTGTAAGCCTGCCAAGTTTGGTAGAAATTAATGTATCCTTTCTCGAGTTATAAGCTACCAGATAAATTTATCCACATTTGCAACGTCAAACTTTCATAAAAAGTGGAAATTGAGAATATGTTTTTTACGTGTTTTATGTTTTCTGAAAATTTTGTCCGTCTAATCACAATAATTCTTATTAAATATTAAAATATTACAATAATTAACATTTAAAATATTTAAAATATTAAATGATGTTATTTATCGAAATATTCGATTTACATTAGACCATCATTATATTATAATTTAATATATACTTATTATATCACAATATGACGCAACTTTACCATCTTATGAATAGTGTTTTATGCTCTATATATATTAGGAGCGGGGTTAAATGAAGCGAAGAGTTAAACTATAAACCTACCTTACATATTCGGAATGCTACATTCACGCGCTCTGGTGGACCTGCGCCTAATTTCGCAGCGACAACTGCACGTTTTCTGAGAGGTCCTCCTCAATGGGAGAGGGACAGGCAAAATGTATGTGCCGTGACGCCGACAGCCCCCAACCCCGCAGCCACTTACTTGCCTCATTTTCATACACAAATCATCGCTTTGTAGCAGCACGCTGGTTGTTAATGGTCTGCTCTGGATTCAGCCATGGTCTGATGCACCTCAGTAGTGGGGAATATTGGGAATCTCTTTCTGCCTGTGCACTCTGTTTGCAAGGAGTGGCGCCTTCCCGGAAAAGTTCTCATTTCTGTCGCAAGTGTCGGGAAAGGGGATCCTCATCGTCATTTTTTTTAATCTCGTACCCATCATTTGTCATATTTTACAAAAACGCTCAGTTTTAGCTACAATCAAAATAAATTACTGGCGTGGTTACTTATATATCTCTTAATATGAAGTCCATGAATCAAAGGCTTTGTAAGAGATGGATGCAACATCTCCGAAACTAACTAACTAACTAACTAGATGGCTTACCGAACCCGAAGGTTCGTCACCGAATTAACCAAAGCCCTCCACCGGACCCTGTCCTGGGCCAACAAAATCCAGTTTCCTTCAACTCCTATCTCCCATAGATCCCGCCTGAGATTATCCTCCCATCTACGTCTAGGTCTCCCCAGCGGTCTCTTCCCCTCAGGCTTCCCAAATAGTGGACCCAACTAACCAGATGGCTTACGGAACCCGAAGGTTCATCACCGAATTAACCAAAGCCTTCCACCGGACCCTGTCCTGGGCCAACAAAATCCAGTTTCCTTCAACTCCTATCTCCCATAGATCCCGCCTGAGATTATCCTCCCATCTACGTCTAGGTCTCCCCAGCGGTCTCTTCCCTTCAGGTTTCCCAACCAGTACCCGGTGCACACCTCTTGTCCCATCCATGCGCGCTACATGCCCGGCCCATCTCAATCTTCTCGACTTAATCACCCTGACAATACTGGGGGAGCAGTACAGATTTTTAAGCTCTTCATTGTGCAGTTTTCTCCACGCCCCATCATCTTCCCTCTTAGGCCCAAATATCCTCCTCAACACCCGATTCTCAAACACCTGCAATCCGTGTTCCTCCCTCTGAGTGAGAGACCATGTTTCGCACCCATAAACTACACAAAGTATTTTGATGAAACCTGATATTTAGGGACCAACACTACGGACTATGGAGTGAATTAGATTTTGATCCTAAACGATTCAATACAACTCCTGATTTACAAAAGGACAAAACAAACTTTTGTATTTTTTTTTCCATCATAACACGAAACATAGATCCCGTTATGATACAGAACTTTTATCAGAACACTTTTCGATGTTGTGACTGTTTAAAAATAAAAGAATTTTGTAGCTAAGCATTGTTAAACGTTACACCCAAATTATAAATGCAAACTAACATAGAACTCGTACTGAAAACACGTAAACCTATGTTTCTTAAGAATAACAAACTAAAAATCTTCTGCAGATCGAACCTCAGTCTCTTCATCATGAATGACGTCTGTAAGCAATCACAGAGAATCCAATCAAAGTTTCTAATTTGGGAAGAGGGGCACTGCTGTGGTGGAAGCAGGTACTGACTTTGTTACCCATGGTACAAGAGGTTCTATCACTCCGTAAATTTGTTAAGTTGTATTTCATTTAACAAAGATCTCTGTATCTAAAGATAAAGAGTATTTAGCAGTGTTCCGTAGCTTTATTCAACCTGCACAACACCTTAATTTATCAAAATCTCGGTATACCATAAAATTTTACATCACGAAAAAATTATACAAAACTACACATAAATCCTTGCCTATTAGGATTCAGACATACGGAACCAAAACATAATAAATGTTGAATAAAAATAAAGAACCAGTGCGTGTTTCAAGAGAAATTTGGCTAGGAAAGTTTTCAATACACTTGTTCTTATTTTTGGCTTATTTCTCTACATTTATTTATTATCAAAAAAAGTAAATAACTTTTATTTGTTACGTACTAGGTAAAAATGTATTATCTACTGTGTAATTTAACCCTTTGAAGACGAAGATCGTCTGAATATTATTTATGAATTCAGTCCGTACCGCGAAGAAAACACTACACCTCACCATTACGAAAATCAGCTGGTTAACCCTTTGAAGTCGAAGCTCGTCTTCATAATATTTACGAATCCAGACCGTACCGCGAAGAAAACACTTCACTTAACCATTAGAAGTCGAATCAGGCGGTACCACATAAGATTTAACCAAAGAACATCCCGGTCAAAGCCTTAACAGTGTTTTTTGTTGTTAGTTGAAATTAAGCTTCAGAGCTTCGACGTCAACAAAAATGACTTAAATGCTATCGATGAACCACAACCTAGCTCGTTGAATGGGAGGACATTGATGGAACTTTGCATTCTGTTACTGCTAATATTGTACAATTATATCTTACTGTTATTCGAATGTCGGTGTTTCTAGTGCAGTATTTATACAACACGACACTAATTTTGTACAACAGTTAAAAACTCACAGATAAAAATCTTATCACGTGCGTCTATTAATGATTAAATTTTCAACTTGTATTTTACGATTATAAAGCGATACACAGAAATTGGAATTCCAAAGATATGGAGAGTTCTTTGAAACAGTTTGAAACAGTGACATTGGTTTAAATGCAATGCTTCGTAAATACTCTGTTCCAAAACGTATCTTGATTAGACACTTAGGAAGAATTATTTTATTACACAGGAACAAATTTGTCTCAAAAGGCAATTTGACTGACTTCCTCACCTTAACAAATCTGCACTTGAAGAAACTAGGATAAACGAGAATCTTCAGCTCATAGAAATTTAAAACAGAAACATGCAGAAAAAGCCGAATGAACCACCCACTGTTTGGAGACTAATCTCGGTTCTGTAAAATGTTCTAAGAGATTTCAGAGAACATGAGATCTGTGGTTCTGGAGGGAGGGAGGTGAAGATGTCGATGTTGGTTTTCTGGGTAGTGACACCACGTAAACTTACATATAGATACAAAAGCTTCGGATGAACACGCTACCTTCATCTTCAGTCCTGAATACGGAGGCCGTACGTTCCTTAGAAACGTCGATATTTGACTACACGTCCATACGGCGTTACAATACAGAAGACCAACGTCGACATATTCTATGCTAATTAAATAGGGAGTGAAGTATCATATTTTTTTATATTTATTTAGTGTTCTGTCTGACGACAGGTCCATATGAACAGGATCCTTCCATCCTTCTCTCGGACTGGGACCTGTTCATATACGTTCTTGGCAGATGATCCAGAAGTGGTTTGCCATTGCCTTCTTCTGTGTGTGAATGGAGTAATTGTTGGGATGCCACGGAGAAACCGGGGAAGCCCCCGGAGGAAAACTCCGTGTTGCCTAGACCACGGGCCTTCCCCAACACAAGTTATAAATTCGGGCACCGCCGGGAATCGAACCCGAGACCCCAGGATTACAAGGCCAGCGTTCTAACCGCTAGACCACCGTATGTGCATTTAATTACGTGGCTCTGTATGACGCAGAAAAATCGGCCATGATGTTTACGACCGGTTCATCCACAACACTGCTCGAGTCTGGTCTTAGAACACGCCCGAAAGGAAACAGGGCGGACTTAAATACCAAGAATTGGAGGCAATAATCAAGGTCTCCGGATCTTTACGCATGTGCTCCGTGTTAATTCTGACGCTCGGGTTTCAAGCGACAGGTCCTGCCAGCCGTTTCTCATTATACACGATCCAGTCATCTCGTCTCTGAAGCATAATTCATTAGATCTTGTATCTGAAGCATCTCTTGTCCCAGAAATGTTTTTCACTGAAGTTGCGTGTTTCAATGACTGAAACGTCAATCTTGATTAATGTTCTGGCTGCTTTTCCTTGTTGGATTCTAGGATATCTGCTTACTTCGCTTCTAGAAGCAACAGTTGTTCTGTCGTACATTTCTGACGATCATATCACCTGCTACTTCTTACATCGAGTCTTAATTCCATCTCGCCAATGTCACATCAAAGACTTCGCAAGTGTTCACAAATTCTCACAGTTTAATTTAGTTGTAAGTTATATTTTATAACGCCTGGGAAAATATCCATTAGAATTACGTCATCAATGTAAATATTACACGGAAAGCTTCTATTTTAACAAACCTCACGAAAACTCGAATTTTCTGTGACATTTTCTACATATCAGAATAAAAGTATCCAAAGAGATTTTTATTCAAATAACTCACCATCGTCACGTACTTTTAGATTTGATATTTCTACACATTAGTTGGACAATTTTATTTATTTATTGTATTAAAATTTATACACAGTCTAGTCATAATTAAATGTAAGTTATTTACAGCTTCTTTATCAAAATTCCATTAACTTTCTTGTTACCTAAGTTGGCTACCGCCGTATAAGGGTCTATTTATATAGGAACGTAAAGATAACGACACGAGCACGACTCGAGCCCTTGCCGATTTTTCAGAAAATATTATTCAACGTTTTCCAATGGAACTGTTTATATTGACTCCGAGCTCGTCCGTTCCACGAACGAGTCTCGCCCAACTTACGTCTCCAACGATATTTTTCCTAAACAGTTCCATTGAAAAACGTTGAATAATATTTTCTGAAAAATCGGCAAGGGCTCGTGTCGTGATCTTTACGTTCCTATATAAATAGACCCTAATTCTTGTATGGATACTGCACAGAGCAGAGAGAAGTGTAAAGTCGAGGCGGCTAATGAGAGACGCTACATTTGATGGCGATATGGAGGCGGGCTCATGTAAGTTACGCTTTAAAACAGCTCCACCCTTCACGTAAACAGAGATCACTCCGTTATACGCAACGGTATTAGTATGTTAGTGACAAGCCCATCTGTTTGTAAGTATAATCGATATTTTCTGAAAAATGCTATTTAACGACGAAGTGACCAGTTTCTGAACATGCAGATGTCTCGTCATCAGAATGCAGGGCATAATCATAACAAAAGATAACTAACGGATACTTTGAGAATCTGGCAAAGTTCAGATATCTGGGAAATCAAAGTTTAGTTCACGAGGAAATTATAAACAGATTAAATTCGGGTAGTTCTTGATCATTCAGCTCAGAACCTTTTGTCTTTTCGTCTGATGTCTAAAAAACGTATACAAAATATAATTACACTGATCAAGTCAAAGAGAATGAGATAGGTAAGGCTTGTAGCTCGCATGTGAGAGAAAAAGGAATGCATTGATAGGCAAACCAGGAGGAAAGAGATCACTAAGAAGGCGTAAACTTATGTAGGAGGATAATGTTAAAATAGATCTTAGAGGAACAGAATAGGGTGATATGCACTGGGTTCATCTGGACAAGGACCGGTGGCGAGCTCTTGTGAACAAGTTTGGACTTTCAGGTTCCATAACATGTTGGGAATTTATTGAGTGGTTGAGTGACTAAGCTTCTCAGGAAGGCCTCGTCTCATGGATTAAGTATTGACCTTGATACAAACAGTCACTTCATTTATGAAAAATGTCGATATATGACGGAAATTATCACATAACTTTGTCTGTTAAGGCAGTAGCAATGACAAGCTGACGTAATGTAGTCAGGGCTGCCGTTGCAAGAAACAAGGGCATAAGATTATTTCATTTCACTTTTCCCATAAGTGCTCAATCGATAGACGAGGTTAATGTTTGTCTGCGTTTCTACACTATCTTCGAAATTTTAGAGAATAGTTTCCCGTAATGAATTGGCACTAAGAGGGTTAAAGTAATACTTATATGGCAGCTGTTATAGGTTGCGGCTTTATCGATGCCAGTGCCACACAGATACCATTCTGTACCATCACGCACTGTTTCTACACATTTTTTCTTTAACTCAAAGCTGAAAATCGAATAAACTGGCCCAAAGACAACTCATTTCGTCATTTGTGGTCATAAAAAAGTTGTTTAAAGAGTCTACAATTTCATTATTTTATTAAACGATTCTACACTCTTGATAGCGCGTAAAAATATGTTTACATACTCCATTAACCCTCTTAGTTCCAAAGCCTATTTGCACTGTTCTGTTCTAAACACCCAGGCCAGTTTTCACGTATTTACAATTTAAAATGTAAAAATTCACCAAAGAAGAATTTTACACACATACACATGAAAAATATCACACTCATACACTAAATACTGTAGATTAGAAAAATATCGCGTAAATTCTGATGTTATACTTAACCTACAAAAATTTTTGAAATACTGAAAAATATTATTAAAAATGTAATTTTCAGGAGGTAAAATCATAAATTGTGTTTTGTTTTCCTTCTTCATCATTTATCCTGCAAGAAAGAACATTTATTTCTTCATAATTTGATATGCGTTTGGTGTCTGTACTGCTATCTGGTCCTGAAATACAACACTTTTTGTAAGCCAATGCACACGTACCTTCAATCTCGGACATTGTCAGCAGTTGGGCCTGTTGTTTCTGGAGCACTGTCATAATCACTTTCAGTACAATCAAACTCACTTTCCGGAATAATGTCACTATCACTATCTACAGTATCTAAATAATCCAAAATATCGGCGGCATCCATTCTTGAACTTGGACAAGTAATTGCCGAAGTGAGAAATTTAAAAAAGAAACTAAATCTATATGCAATAAACTAAAGAAAATAACGAAAAAATATCATAAGCACTACATAAACTTCAACTAAAAACACAATTACAAGGCTAAACACTTATTTTAGCAAATAATACAGCGAAAACAACAAGCAATAATTGTTAGCACGCCACGAGTTTCACCTGTTAGCTCAACGAATTTCATTTGTTCCAATAAAATATTTTTTGTTAGCCTACAGGAGCGATCTGTTGAGGAAAATATGAGCTAAAGTATAAACTATCTGATGCAGACTTGTTTTGCCATCTGGGAGCCTTGTGTGTAATTAAAACAACAGATTTAGCGGACCGGCCTATTGTGTGGCTTACCAACTACTGCTTCGGCCGACGGACCAGCTTGCACTCAAAGGGTTAAAATTTACAAATTCACGTCTTACAAATGCGGACTATAACCTATCGGTTGGGTTTATAAATAAATTACATTGTGCACGCAAGTCAACACTCATAACGGTGACTAGTTGCTTTAGCCATACTATTCTGGAGGCACTGGAGTTTTTTCAAAGAATATGGCATTGTTTTGTCATATATACGTCCAAACACTTCCCACAAGCTACAGCCATTGTACGTCAAATTCTTTGGTCCTTTGAAGAAAACCATTGCTGACTTATTTAATATGACTTCCGTAATGAGGGAACAATTCTTGACCAGTCGAGACATTATTAACTTCTCAAGGGAAATGTGCTCCAGGAAGTTATAAAGATTGCTACAATTTTGGAAGAGATTTAATATGACCGCATTGTTAACACGGGGATCTGTCGTAGGTCTGGTTCCAGAACCGAAGAGCTAAATTTCGCCGCAACGAGCGAAGTGTCTTGGCGCAGAGGAGTGGGCTGTATGGCCGGGAGGCACCGCTTCAACAGGGCGGTGGAACCGCGGCAGTGGAACAGCCCCTGGCACCCAGACCAACTGCGGTACTGCCTCCAGGTACGATCCAACACCTCAACCAAGCCAGATGGGTTTCAGAGATCATAGGTTATTTAGCGACGCTGTATGCAAACAAATAAAAATTAGGATCGTAAGAAATAATTAGGTAAAGTATACGTCTTGGAAAAGTTTCTTGTTGCTGAGTTCGAGAACTTTTATAATGTCGTCTCCCTTCCGAAGCTCTAAATATCAGAATATATAAACTTTTTTTTTCAGTTGTCTTAACTTGAGGAATAAATGTAAATTTTGTTTTCAGCGTTGGTTGTCTGTGCTGTAACGCCGTAAAGACTGTAGGTTGTAGTATATTACACCGAAACGTCAGTATCTACCTACAAGTTTTCAGGGCGTTACAATCCATAAGACCACAAGCACTATTCTGAAGTGTATAACTTTTGCAGGAACTTCTCAGCCTGACTACCTAAATTATGACCCATCATGGAAGGCAGCTGCTCCTGGTTGCCAGCAGTACGCAATGCTTTCTGGTACACCTGCACTCAGCAGTCTGCCTGTAGCAACACCATCCTGTGCATTTATGTCTTCTGCAGGTAATAAACGTTTTACAAACCATTTTAACCTTAAAACAAAAATGGAGATTAAATAAACTACAAAAAAATTCCATGACGTGCAAGTATCAGGTATGCCAATCCCCTGAATACAACACTGTTACACAGAAGTATCCTCTGGTGTTAATGATAAAAACTACACCAAACTAAAGAAATTCAAATTAATTAAACATTAACTGTATATCTGTGACAATTTCTTAACAATTACTGGAACTGAAAGGACTAAAATGCACAATAAATTAAGTACCATACTTTTCAATCTATCTGTAGCATTAAAGGAGCAACGAAGTACATTCTATAACCGTGTTTTCATCTCATTATGAATATTGAGCAGCTAATAAAATCTCATAAAAATACAAAGGGAGATGCCCAAGAAAAATCTGCTGCTACTCCCAAAACACAGCTTTATAAGGAGCTCAGATATAATTTTTAATTAATTGAGAACAAGAGTAACTACATTTGAATGTGTTCCTGAGAAGTAATGTATTTGCCATCATATAGGAATACTTACCCCCCCCCCCACTTGTTTAATGAATCAGAAATTAGAGAGGTGGATCCATACCAAATTGTGAACATTAAATACAAATTGGCTGACACTATTGTGATGCACCTTAACATGATTATGAAATTGTCCCCAAATGCACAGGATAGCAGTCACAAATAGCAAACAATAAAATGAGTCTGATTGGTTCCAGGATCTATAACATTTTATTACAGAAATTAGCATTTTATAAAATCATACACAAGAACAAAACTTGGGATTGGTTAGATTCTTCAGTAAAATCTTAGCAACAGGAAAAGTCACAGTATCTGACGTTTGAAACATCAGAATTTTGTGTGAATCCACTGAAATCTGTCACAAAAGAATTAGAGAATAAAATGTTTAATTTAGTGGATTTTTGAAGTTATAAATTTTATAAGATTAATTTTTTTACTAGTATTCTCTTTTGAATTTATTTAACCATTGTCTAAAAGCACATTTCACTGTCAGCTTCTCAAATTTTAAAGTTTTCGTGCATTTGTTACATACTATGACTTTATTAATTAGTAGGCTTAAGCCTTTTAACCACTGTTAACAGATAAATGAGCTGCTGTTGTATGCAAACCAAATAATCACTACAAATTTTAAATTTCAGTATTGTATTCTTTGAGAAATGTGCTAATAAAATATACCATTTCATATTGAATTTCATCTTTCCAGGTATATCCTCTCCCTATAATGCTTCATCTTTAGCTGTGTCACACCAGTCCTCAACGATGGGAACGGGCTATAGTGTTAGCACCAGTATTGCCAATCTTCGCTTCAGAGCTCACGAATATAGTCTACATCCATCACAGATATAGTGAGCAAACATTGACTAAATAAAGTGATTCAGCGCTGCAGAGATGTTACAAGTTAAACCACTTTGTGCCAAATGTATACGAATTCAAAAGTACGCTGGAAGAAAAGCAGTTGTTAAGAAGTATGTGAATGAAGTGAAGTGATTGTAAATTACAGTGCTGATATTAATAAACAATATTTATTTATAGCATCAATGTATGGGTAAACTTAACCTCTCATACTAATGGAAGAACAAAGATTGAGGGTGTCTGGGGCAGGGTGCTATGGCCCACTATTTGAAAATATGCTATGCTCCCAAAAATTTATTTATGTCAAACAAATTAAACAGTACAGCAGAAAGACAAAACTGGTTTTAATGATAGTGAGAACTATGTATATTGAGCAGAAAAGTGCTTTTTTTTTTTTTTTTGTAAGTGAGTGAGACATTAATATTTTCATCAAATCTATTTGGAAGAGCTAACAGCATTCAGAATATCAAGGTGAAAAGAATGCATGTTGAAACTCGGTGTATTTTGGTATGGACTGCACATTTTCAGTCATGTTACATTAATCATTTGATACAGGAAAAATAATTTTTTAGTGGAATACTACTTATAAGCTATTTCTTCATTCCGTAGTCTGCGTTACACACAATATTTATAAAATGTTTGGAAAAGTTTTTATACAGGTAAACATCAATCATGTAAGACTTTTACTCCTTACCTTTTCAGTGATGTAGGTCTACATACTATGTAAAAATAACTATAAAGTATGCAGATTCCTACTTGTGAGAATTAATTTTCATTACCACCTCAAAACCTGTCAATATGACACTAGTTAAACAACTTATCTACTCAAACCAAAGTCCTTCAATGTAAGAGCATATTGTTAATTTATCCACAGCTTGAGAACCCAGCCATTTACAAGGCTCTTCTTACAGTTATGATTAATGTACAGGCCTCTACTGGCATTTGTAACTTTCTTTTATGGTTAAAGCACTTTAATGGCTTCAAAATTATCTTTTCAGCATTTACATTAACATTGTCTCTTTTAATAGGCCTATCTTCCTCTGGAACATACTATTCTTGAATGTGCATACTGACTCTTAATATTGTTTGTCAGAACACATCTACTTGTGTTACAGAACCTAGCTTTAAAGGTTAACAACAAAATTTAGTTATAACTCAAGAACAGGGCTACCATAATTTTCTTCTTCATAATGTTATAATATCTGATGCACAAACTGTGCACTTAAAACAAAAGACCATTACTCTGAAATAAATGCTTCTTGAGAAGTTGACAATCACTCATCTGGTCATGAAATTCCCTGCCTTTCATTGAAGCCATAGGATCATTACCATCAATGTTGAATGCAACTGTCACCTCCTGGCTGGAACTGCATTATTTACCACCAAGCACTACAAGGTCTTCTCAATACATGTCAAGTACCGCTACATGAAAACACTAAAATCAACTTACCTTTCTCATAGCAGTTTCTGCCAGAAGCCAAAAAAGTGACAGCTACATTCAACTTTATCAGTGAGCACACTGTATATGGTGAAGGGTACAAATTAGGACACTCCTCATTATTTTTTTCTCAGGCTGTTACTTCAGTCTGTTAAATCTGTTTTTGTTGTGCCTGATATGAGCATATGGATAACGTGAAAATATTTGGTTTTGCCCTACATAAAACAAAAGGACACAATATTAAGGAAAATTAAGAACCATTTTGTACTTTTACTTTTCATTATGTTAGGTTAATGCTTTAGATTTTGTTGGGGGTTGGCATTCAAAAACAAAGAAATACATAGGGTGATGAAGTGACTGTGATGATGTAGCAAGGCATCTCCAAGCTGCGTTGACCATTACAAATACACACGTTGGTTGCAAGCCAGCCAAGCTATCGCGTACTTGTCGTTTTACTCCCTTTGTGCCCCTTCCAGCTCAGGTTCGGAGATATTCTGCGTCCAGTATACTGCCAACAAGCTGCATGCGCAACCACTGGTTCATTGTGTTGGTCAGGTAGGCCTGATCGTGATGCCAGAGATATTTTTTTAAATTTTTGGGATTTCGTTACGGCGGAATTTTGAGGGCGATATTACGGGATTTGACTGTACCACTGAAATGTCTACTAAAAAAGGGATAATTTACGAAATTCGAGAGGATATCAGTGCCACGGTGATATACACAAGGTGTGTTCGTTCGTCGTTGATGTGATGTATTCATGATCATCTTCAAACTTACGAGTGAAACAATTTGAAAACAGTAAAATCTATTATTATAAAATATCATGTTAGAAACTTCTACGAATAATTGTCGAAACGTTTCAGTTTGCATTTAAACCGGAAATTTAACGACCACTGTACATAAGAACCTTAATACTTGAGCTTCTGCCACAAACTTCAGGGAAAGGGTTGAAAAACTGATTGTTACTTTTTCTTGTCTTAACACTAAAAATAAGTTTCATAATTGATTTTATCTTACTTCGATAAACATTCACTACAGTAATGATGAATTAAAATTGAGGAAAAGATCAAACATAACGTCAGTCGCAGAACACAGTTCAATTTTTCGTTCTCCGTTTGGCAACACGTTACTTACGACGACAGTACTACCAATATTGTACACATCAAATGTGGAACGTGATTTCACGTGCGAAATTTTGACATGGAATCGATCGGCTCAGATTTAAACAAAACATAATTATAGACAGATCATTTCAACAGCCGATTAAATTAATACTCATATTAAAAGATTTTAATGTGAATGCAGTGTTCTTTTTTCAAACAGGGTATACGTGAATTTATCGTGACACGACTTGTCTTTGACGTGTAGAACGTTCAAGGTAGTCCTGATAGATGAGTTCGAGGGGTGCTTCGAAGAAAATAAACTCCAGGCAGAAAGAGTCTGAAGTTCTTGAACGCGAAGATTTTGATGCTGGACCAACAAATCTAGACTGCATAGAGCCCGGTGTGTGGCTTGGTATGTATATTGATATTCAAATGCTCTAGAAATATGTGATCCTCAAACACCATTCAGCAGAATATCAGTTGGCCAGCGAAACATTTACAAATAAGTCTTATTAGAACTTGTATTTTCTTAAATATAGTTGTAACGTAAAACAAATTGGGTCAGCCCTAGCATAAATGTCCCAGTTTTGAATACAGAAGATGGGATGTGCCTTTGAAAGTATAACCCAGAAAGTCTTTGTGAGAAAGGTTAATATATCTTTATAATGTGGTAAACAGTTGCTTATATTTCAGATTTCTACTGAACAATAGATTAGAACTTTTTTAAAATTGTTTCTGGTGGCTGAGCATATTTGATACAGTGATATCAACCATAAAAGCAGTTTTAAAATACTTTTCTTTTACACAATGTTTTGGCATAGTTAGCATTACCAAAAAAAGTGTTGTATTATTAACTAAAGTTAAAACATATTTTAATTGTATTGAAATGTACTGTATTCCCAACAGATTTGAACTCTGACAAGGTTTGTTCAGTTATTTTACAATATGTTACATCTAGTAATACATAGTAATACATACAAGTACAATTCATACTATTATAAAATTTCACTCATTATAAACAAAGGATGCATATAATTAGTGATGTGGTATAAGTATCATCTGTTGACTAGAGATTTCTCACCTTGGAGACCTGCTGCAAATATCAGAGGCTAGAAGAAAAATCCCCTGCCCCTGAGAAGGCACACCTGCATCTAGATTTGTTGTGTTTTTCTATCACAGGCAACTTAACCGCAGCAACAAATGTTGAAGAACTGCAGCTGCATCATATAAACCATATTCTTACAGTAGATTCCTGTCCTTTGCCAAGGAAGATAACAATGCTGCCAGGGGTGAAAGTAAAGTTTTTACAAGGTAGGACGTAGTGTGTGATACTGGAAATTAAAAATGACATATTTAATTGTTTTGTAGCATAAATATTTAAATATTGTCTGTAGCATTGTGCACCTGTATTCTAATGACATATTTAATTGTTTTGTAGCATACATATTTAAATATTGTTTGTAGCATTGTGCACCTGTATTCTGTTTCATATTAAACATACCAAAACTTCTGTTTTTGTCACATTGTTTTACCAGTTCATTAAAAGGATGTTTTCTAGTTTTTGTTTTATGAATTTTTAAAGCAGAATGGGTGGTGCCACTGCATAGTCTAAATGAACAGACTCACAACCACTGGTTATTGAGGTCAACACACATTGAGAGTCATAACATTTACTTCATGCTCTGTAAACTATAACTGGCCCATCATTTGCTGAGCCAAATGTAGATTTATCAGAGGAAATTACTCTGTCCCACTGGCAATCCGCACTGCTCTCAGGAAATGCTAGGCAGTATATTCATTAAGCATATCCTTCACTGTAGCTTGTTGTTCTTTGAGACAGACTTCTTTTATTCTCAGAATAATCATACATTTCTGTCCAGGAAAGTTTGTAGCAGCCTTAAGCTCCCTAAATCTGGCAAAGGAATTTTTTTGAGCTTCAGCTACTAACACAGCATCTGTTGCTGGACTTGATATGAGCCATAACCCTGTTCCCTGATGCCTCCCATCGCACCCTTGGCTTCCCCACAGGTGTTTTACTGCGTGGTTGTCTAATAAGGGCCCTCTTCAATATCCGGGCCTCCAGTATTCTTTGGACGTGACCTGCCCATCAGAGCCTCAGCTTAATGTGTACAAATAGCCTGGGTTCTTTATAAAGTTGGTATAATTCATGATTGTAACGAATCCTCCAGGCCCCTTGTTGCACAGAGTATACGTGTTTTACTTTCCCATCCATGTGTAGAATACGTTGCAGTAATGTAATTGTAGGAAAGCTTGCAACCAGTTTTTGTTTTCTATAGGTATATTACTGCCAATTTCCTATCCTGTGTTTGGAGCTGACATGTCTGTCTTCCTAATTGTACATTCTTTCTAATGAATCATTACACACTTGAAACCCCCTAGATTTGACTTATAATCTCTGAAGTGAAGGCTGTGTTTTCAAGCAGATGTGTTGCTAATTTTAATATTTTTATGATGATGCCTTGAACAAGAAACTTAACCATATTCTTCCTCTTTCTTCATAAATTGGTTCACAACTTTGAATGGTTCTTGTTTCTTTAGAGCAATATATTTAATATTATTTTTTGTTGTAATTTGTTGTATTGTTCTGCTGTGAACTGTGAACTTTACATGTTGGCACATACTGTATTATTATACTGTACCTAGATTCTGTTTTTCTTTTTATCTTTCTAATTATTGTAGATCTTGGATTATGTTAGTGTTCTATCATTGTATACCTTGATAGTGCTGGATTTTAGCTTTATTTGGCTTCAGTCATGTATGTTTTGAAGAAACAAATGAAGTAAACTAGTGTCAATTGTTTACAGTAACTGATTCTCCAAGAGAAGACCTGCTTACACATTTTGAAGACACTTATGAGTTTATTAAGGCAGGACAGGAGCAAGGAGTAGTTTTAGTACATTGGTAAGCCTCATCTCACTTATCTTTCATTTGCAAATGGTAGCCAACATTGTTTTGCACTACAGCTTCTAATTGTACAGACTGAAAATGGCACAAAACTTAGTCATTTTGAATTGAAAGCAGCACTTATCCCAACCTTAGTCAGTCTGTAACTGTTACTTGTATATCACACACAGTTTATTTAAAAATTATTTATTCTTAAAATCTTGGTGTATGTAATAACATGAAATATTTCTTTAAAGGGGAGTGAGTAGTGGGTCTTATTTTTGTGCGCAGTAGAATGTACTATGTGTGTCAGTGGTTTCTAATTATGGATTCCACATTTTGTGTTTCTGTTAAGGTATCATGCAGTTTTATGTTACACAAGATTTTTTAATGGCATATGTGACTCTAAATATGAAGATGTTTTAGTTTGGTTAAATTTCTTGATGCCCTTTTTCTTATAAATGTTTTTAAAGACAAATATTCATCTATTTTGATACTCTTAGTGTGTACATACCCGCTATATCTATCAGAGACTACTATATTTTTACTGTGTATCATAATTCAAGGCCAGTCCCTCAGCCAGATGTGTTTCTGCTGCCAGTGCAGTCCATAGGAGTGTTGACATCATTAACAAATATTGTATTTTGTTTGCTGGTTTTATTCACAATTTTAAATCAAATAATTCTTCTCCTTTATAACTCCTTTATGTTTTAATTGTATTTTTCTGTGTTTTTCATTCTGGTACTTGCCTATAATTGGTTTTTTAGCTGTTGCCAAGCACATAAAGTAATTGAATTGATTAAAATATATTGATTATGTTAAATATTCTGGTGGTTCCAATCATATTATGTTATAAAAAGTTAACAGATACAATGTTACTGTAATTTCCCTGTTTTACTGTAGACACACATATCTAGTTGTTTAGTTTGTTTAGTATTCTTAATTTAAGAAAACATGTTGGTTACAAAAATTAACTCATAAACATCTTGTCATTTAGCACAGATGTACAAATATGTCAAACTCCAACAGACATACATGATGACATAGTGTAGTTATATATTAATGATTAATTAGAAAATTAGCAGTTTTTGTTGTTGATTTCATTTTTCTGAACAGATGACTATTGAGAACATTTCTAACACTTTTAATTTCAGTTACTATGGTGTGTCTCGAAGTGCAGCAGTTATTATAGCATATATTATGAAGAAATATGAATTGTCATTTGAGGATGCTGTGGAACGGTAGGTTACTCTGTTGCTTCCAAGATATTGTTTACCATTATAAGTCCTTTCAGTTAGGATTTAGGAGAGTACAAATTGAAATTAACATTACAACATGATTTTTATATATATTGTCTACAATTTGAGATTTATTTAATGTACCGAATGTAATGGGAGTTGACTGTACTTTCATATTCAGGTGATTGGTTTGTTTGTTGCTGTGCTAACATTGACACTATATACACTGTGTTTACTAACATAGTTACACGCAGGTGTCACTTGCTGGCTCGTGGCTGGAACTTTGTAGCTCACTACCAAGTGGTATAAGACTTTCCCAATGTGAGTCAAGTATTGCACGATAATGACAATAAAGTAAATTATCTGAGAATGATGTTCCTGTGTTTGCACACACTCTGTTTACCTTAAAAATGTTGAAATCCACTGCTTTGTCAGTTTGGCTGTTGACAATTTTGAGATGCCAGTCTGTTTTGGAAAGCATTTCAGAGATTTATGTGATGTGTATTCTAGCCTAGCAACTGTTTTGTCTCATTTTTCTTTGGTAAGCATACAGCATGTCCAGAAGTAACCCAATACACCTGACTTTCTTCATAAATTTATGGTTGCCTATTTTGCTTGGAACTGTAATCCCAGGAAATGTATGATGAAATTTTATGTGATACTTACTAGCAGAACCACATTTCACATAGGATTCTAAAAAATCATGCTGTTCAACAGTATATTAAACCATATCCACACACACAAAACAATAACTAGTATGTAACATGTTGTTAGACATAACTGCACTGTTTTGTGAATAATTTTAGCAGCAGTTGCTGTTAGTGCCGGGTGGTGACTAATGCAGTTCCTGCCAGGAGCCAGCAAGTGACAGTTGCCTGTGACTATGTCAATAAACACACGGTATATGGTGTACAGGAGTTGAATGATGCCCTGCAGCCAGGCTAAATGTACCAAGTGCCAGTACTGTGGAAGCAGAATGTTTAGTTTGGGAAAATTACCAAATATCTGTTGATAACCTTGCTGTGGCATTGCAAATGAATGATTCAGTACGTAATGTGCTCTGTAAGGAGTTGGGACTGAATGAAGTGTGTGCTGTATGGGCTTACATGAATTGACAGCATTAAGCAAGTACGTCTGAATACAAATAAGATTTACTGTGAAGCTGAGAGTGACAGTTCTCTTGGAAAAATTGTGTTGTGTGTCTGTCAAGTGATTGGTGCACCATTTTCAGTCTGAAAATAAATCCCAATAAGTCACAAAATCCTCATCACCAAATTTCAAAATATTTCAAGTAGAACCATGAAGTGGAAGCCGTGTTCACTGTTTTCTGAGATGTAAAGGGCATCATAATGACAGATTTCTTACTGAAGTGGTTCTCTATATTGCAGTTTAAATTTATATCAGTAAGTGAACATTGAGGTGTTAACAATCACAAAGTTTGCCTTTGCAAAATATGTGTTTTCCAAATTGTAGTACACCTTCATGTTCTTATTCCCACTTCAGTGAGTGTCTTTGGTTTTATTCTGGTTAATGTTGTATTCTCCATATTATAAAGTGATTATTATGTGCTTCATTCTGTTCCAGTGTGAAATCTAAACGTAGGTATGTTGGCCCAAACCCAGGATTTGTGTCCCAGTTATGTCTCTATGAGACAATGAAATGGCGGATGGATAAAACCAATATTCAGTTTCGAATGTATAGGTTGCAGATTGCAGCTGATCAAGTAAAGCAAGGTATTTCTGTAAGACTCAGTTTAATACGTTTGTTTTAAATAACATTCCGTGTTTTAGCATTATCAGGAGACACTTTGTTTTTCATTTTTAGCTAGAATCCTACCGCAAAGTTGTATGGATGTAGTGAAGTCTGATCCATCACTAATCACAGTAAAACCAGACCCTCTTGTATATCGCTGTCGGAAATGCAGGTAATATTTCCGTGTTTTATGTGCGTCATGAAGTGGACCATTAATATGTATGAATTTATTTGTCATCAGTATGATAACTTGATAGTTTCAGTGTAGCATTTTTTGAACATTTCTTATGAAAGTGTTCTGTTATTTGTAATGACCTTTTTTTATATTGCAGAACAGAAGTGTATATTTCACTTTTTATCACATACTTCAAATTGTGTTTTATGGTCATATTGAATTTTTGACAGATACGGTGCCATTCAGTGGTGATTCAAATCAAAATTTATAATCTTTTACATCTTCATACTGAATTCTTTTTCTTGAAGGCACAGAGAGAAGAGTATTACTTGTACTGTGTCAGAGTTCATTGCATTAGACTAGTGTTAAGAATTTCTGTACAAACTGAAGTGTGCTTTCAGGCGCATTGTGGCATCTGCATCAAATTTGTTACCTCACATACCAAAAGAAAAGCCTGTATGGACAGATAAAAAGTGGTCAACTCAAGGCAAAGATACAATGACATTATGTTCTGAAACATACTTTGTGGAGCCTCTTGCTTGGATGCCGTCCATTACACAATCACTACAAGGGAAAATCCACTGCCCAAAATGCAAGTCAAAGTTGGGTTCCTTCAGCTGGATTATGGGTAATGTGGTATCTGTACAGTTACAAATTTTAGAAAACTGCTTTTTGACCTCTCATATCCCAGTGGAAAGACATACGTTTTAATAGCTTAAAATTATATGATATAAATTAAGCCATCCAGTGCACTGCACTTACAGCGTTTATCAACCCAATAGTTTTATATGAACATAAGTACAGTGGTATGAATTTAATAGAAATATTAATTATATATATATAAATGCAACATGGTAGCATAAAACATTTATGGTTCAAGTGACGGTAAAGTCTATCAAATTATTATCATATTTCCTTTATTTTAATACACCAATAATTGTAAGATGTATCCTTTATTTAGTAATAGGTTTTCAGGTAAAAAAATTGTATTACAATTTAAATTATCAGGATTCAAATGCAAAACTTCTTTGTGTTAATAATTTTGGAATCTTCTTTGTTGTTATCTTTGTATTTACTGTCCCATGACTAGTGTTACGGACATGAAGATTTTATTTGTGCTTTAGTCATCAGTATAATTTTTTGACACCAATTCTTAGATGCCATCAAATATAAGACATCCTGATTTCAGAAATTTTAAAATTTGGAAGGAAAAAATTGCCTTATCTCAGAAATACAGTATTAAATTTACTTTTTTTACTTTAAATTCACATTAAATTACTTATAATATGGATTTCTTACATTCAAATGTAAAGTAATAAATCTGATAACATACTTTATTTAATGCCACATTTAATTTTATATAGCCACAGATTCACTGTTTTTTATTTTTTTAGATGTATGTTTCTTGCCTTCTGACATAAATTACAATAAAATTTATTTTTCAGGTTGTCAGTGTCCTTGTGGTTCAAAAATTTCACCTGCATTTTACATGGTACCATCAAAGGTTGAATGGAGTAACATGGTACAGAATGTTCAGGTGACTGTATGACAGTCAAGTTGCAGTGAAGATGTAAGGTAAAATGGAGATGCAAAGAATTGTCCTTATACTATTTATACAGAGAGATGGTCAAATCACCAACAACATTACATAAATTAATTGAAAGTTTTTCTCCCTCCCTGCTTTTCCTCCAGTTTCTGTGTTCATGAACATTTTATGGCTGAAAGTATTGTTATAAATATTATAAGTATTGAATATAACCGAAAGAAGCAGTACTTATGTGCAGCATGTTTGCAAGTTTTTTATAATGTCCATGCCATCCAGGAGTCATTTGCATTTTGTCCTCTCTACAGGCAATTATAATGTAAAATGATGATGTATAATCATGAGATGTATAGGTTAGAGCCCAGTGCTTATTATCCTGTAGTTACGTGATTTTGTTTGATGCATCATTCTCATTTCTGATAATAACAGTTTGAAAAGAGTAATTTATACATCAAATTGGGTAAACGCTTCAGTATATGAGTTTTAATAGGACTGACAAAATGAACATTTGAGACTAAAATCTGGAAAAATATGTACTTTATATCCAGAGTTCTAGTATTACATGATTTATGCGGTCTGTATTATAGATGAAACCACTTTATCACAGATCTTTCTAAATTGCTAGACAAATACCCAAGTTTTGGGAACCAATGCAGGTTTGTAATATACTAAATTCTGTGTTTGCAGATCACATTATATTGGGGCATCAGTTTTTTTTATAGAAGTATACCTTTTATTGCAGAACAGAATTAACATTTGAGACTTTTGTAATGTGATGTTCTGAAAACAGTTTAATTTTAATTAGTTGTGTGCATATTGTTTTTACTGATGTCTTGTAATTTATTTCTCTAATTTGGCTTCTGTTTTTGTTACTTTGTGCCTGTGCCAAGTGAGTCGTCTGGTACGTACCTGAATATGTGACTTTAACTTTATTTGTTTCTCTGCTTTCCTTGTCACAAAGAACCACACTGTGAAGATGTTAGGTGACTAAAATTTGTATTCTGTGATGATTAACATTTATATTTTAACTGCAGTGCTTGTTGAATTGTATCCCACATGTCAGCAGACATTACAGTAGTCATTTTCAGAATTAGTATTGAGAATTGTCTATATATCAGTTTGGAAATGGGGGGAGGTAGTATAGTCTGTTATTGCTTAGTGTCCTGACCCAGATGCTAGTTAATAATTCTCATGTATTGCCATGTCTGCAACCATCTCTTTAATGATGTTCCATGGATTGTTTTATTATTTTGCTGACTTTCTGGTTGCTATGAGGATTCTAATAGTGAATGTTGATCGTAGGTCCTATTTCCCAAAAGTCAGTATTTTGTTCTGTGTGGAATGTTGAGAAATAGCACACCATTTGTTTGCCTGTGTGTTGCCCATCACATGTTTTGAATCTCTTTTATTCTTGTCTTGGCCAATTTGTGCAATGTAGAATTTTCTAAAACAGTGTTAACTTTGGCAGAATGCTGTCTTCATCAAGGATAATGATGGTTTCTCTCTTGTCAGCCAGCATTTTATTTCTCTAAGATATTAAATTCTGTTGAAGCTGCTTAATTATTATATTGAGATTCTCACTGTGTTAACAATGTTTATTTTGTCTTATAGTTTGTGACACCATGTGGTCTTCTAGGTGGTTACCAACATTTCAGGACCCTGAAGATGGAGGCGTTACATTCCTTCTGAAACATTAGTAACCATCCGCAAGACCAAGTGGTGTCACGACCTCTTAATCAAGAACTTTATTTTTTTTGCTGATTTTTGGTTCTGCTGGTCAGGCAAAAAGTGGATTCTTTAGTGCACTGGCAATGTGTGTGTCTTTCTGCATTGGTCATAGAATTTCTTGGTTTGATTAAGGCATTGATGACTTGTTTGACCATGATTTTGTTCAGTTCATATGAGTCATCTGCTGTAACTGAAGCTCTGATGTGTGATCAAGGTCCTAGTGGTTTTCATGATACTTGTGTTTCCTGCAGTTTGCCTCTTGATGTGGTGAGTGATCTTGGTGAAAGTGGGCAAGATGTTACTGTCTGTGCAAGCCGGTGAGCTAAGAAGGCAGATCTACTTCTGTTGTTATTAGTCAAGTTTCCTGGTAAGTCTATGGATCTCCTTCCATCATAGATTTACGTAATTGTAAATCTTAGGTTTTCACAAAAATAACAGATCTTTGGGTAATTTCTTGACTAGCTGGGCAACTGTTAGTTTCTTAAGGACATCTGTGCATCATTTAATTAGTTACACTTTCACAGTTGGTATTTAATACATATTGGTTTTTAGGTTTTTATAATTGCCTGACTAATATTATTGCATCTGATGTCTTGGTGGATATTATGGATGTCATCTTCAGGATTAGCCTCTGGATGGGCATGTACTGTATCAGTGTCTGAAAGGGCACAGTATAAGCCCAAAAGCAACTAACTACCTTCACACTGACTGTGAAAGACTAAGATTAAGAGTTATGTTTCTGGTTATGACATGTATGGGAAGCGAGTTATAACTTAAAAACAGTAATTTCTTATGTTTGCGGCAGTGAAACATATAAATGTGTAGAGGAATTTGTTTGGAAAACTTGGGGGGGGGGGCACTTGGAATACCTTGGGATTGATGTGAAGCTAAAATAAATATTTTTGAACATGGTGATGAACCTGCAGGTTTCATAAAAGCACACTCTCTTAACCAGCTGATTAACTCTCAAGTTTTCAAGAAACATCTGTGGATTAGTCATAGTAAGACTGTGTAACACAAGTTATTTCTCGGACAGCGGCTGTATTTTCATATCCTCCACATCATTATTAGTCATCATCTTAACATTCATCATTGTGCCTACATCTTACAGGAGACATGGTATGTAGGATGTACAGAATAAAACTTCATATGAGTATGCATAATTTATGATTTTATTATGAATACAAACTCATGTGGAGCAAAACTGTATTCTAAAAAGCAAGCAACTGGAAAATATTATTCAATTTTAGACACCTCTTAGTGTTAAATTGTCTGTAATATACACACAGTTTTAGATTAAGGTCATAGAAACAAGTGAAAATAATGTAAATTAATGTGTGTAATATTTAAAGTGAAAGTATTATATAAAGGAAATTATATTCAAGGAACTAATCCATGATTAAAAATTTCCTCTTTTTCCTTTGCCTATTATATCAGAAAAATGAGCATAACTTGTTTTTATCACCTGCTTTTAAAATTAATTTTGAGTTTCAGAGTTGCAGTTTTGTGATAGTTTTGCCACGTGTAGTTTTAATTGTTGTTACAGGAAAAATGTGATATTTTAATCTCATATTCAATTTTAATGAAGTGTGTTACTTAATGCTGAACTATATTATTTACTGCCAACTCTTTAATCAACATTTAATTTGCTTATCTTCTGAAATATACTTGTATCTCAACCACATTCTCCACTGCCATGAAATTTGTATTAGTATTCTCACAGATGTGGAAGACATTACAAAATTCTGCTAGTGGTCATGACTCATAATAGAAGACAAATTTACTCATAATTATCAGATATTTCGTTAAAGATTTATAGAAGAAAGTTTTGAATTACTGAAATTAACTTTATTTTTTTAAGACTTAAAGGTAACAAAGTACTTTAACATGATTCATGATAATGAATATAATGTTGGAGCCGGTATTAGTGGTTACCAGGGTAAAGATGGATATGTCCTTTGGTATAGTGGTAACCACCAAAAAGACTACAATGCATCATAACCTTGAAAATGGAATTTTTACTTCTGTGAGGGTATTCTTTAAAGCAGGCTTCAAATTCCAGACTTTATGTAATAATGTGGCAAAACCTGATTACCTGGTCAAATTAACCTCTTTTAGGAACTTCATTAAAATAACTAAAATGAGTGGAAAACCAAACCTGAAATTGCATATATGTCTGCATTGGGCATTGGCCTGTTAACTGGGAGCCAATATTAGTAGACACATTTTATTTATTTGTTGGTCATATTCATTTCAAGGTTTGTTTTTAAAATCTACAGTGGAGATAACTAAAACCAGCAAAATAAGGCCAATTGTATCTCCTAATAAGATAATTTCATTTTGTCTATGTTATAAAATTATTAGGGATTGCAAAACTGTAAAAGTAATGCATTAATTTTTTTTTATATTTTGCATCTAAATCTTTTAATAGTTTAGCTAAAATGATGTGTTATTTTACTATAATACTGTTTGTGAAATGAAGGTATTTTTTGATATATTAAACTTCAGTAGAGCTGGGTGTTTTGTCATCAGATGTTGTTTTCTTCTGGATTTTGAACTCCTTGAATTATGTATCTGTTGTGAATTATTTATTCAGTCATATATTGTATTGTAATGTATGTAAATATGTAATTTTGGAATGGCTGTGTTACTGGGATTTGCTTTCATTTGTATGAGCGTGTTCTGTAGAAAGGTACTTGTCCTATGTGTGGTCAAATTAGTTAAATTTTAAGGTCTGTGGCTTTCAGGGTCAAAACTACTTTCAGCCCTGTGTGAGTTCTGCATATCTGTTCTGTTGGTTCCAGTTAAATTGTGTAAGTAATTTATTACATGTTACCTGCTTTGTTTTCAATTTCAGCAATATTAGGTTTGGTTTTGTATATACCATATACAGACCAAAATGGGGAAGAACTTTTCTTAAAATCATGAAAATGTACTAATTGTCTGGGGCATAAGGTTGTCCTCATTTTATAACATTATTATTCTATTGTTATAGTTGGTATTGAAGTATTTTAAATGGTATTACTTTTTAATGTATTTTGGCCAGTCCACTTTCACTCACATGGCTCTAGGTGTTCATAATTTCCATCATATTTCAATAATAAAACAGCTGATTTCCTAATTACAAAATACAGTTCCTTGCTGAGCTGTTTCTTGGAGTATGATATTTGTGTCCTTCCATGCAAAAAAAACTATTTGTACTAGGTGTTTTTAGATGTTTTGTAGTAAAAGTAAATTCCATAGAAAGTAACTATTATTCATTAAACCCATACTGACATTTAAGGTCCTTAATCTTTCCATCTTTCCTCTGTGGCAATAATAATACATATTATTGTGTGCTGCTTTCATAAGGAACATTCATGAATGCATATGGAAAGCAATATGCTGTTTCTAAATGAGCTCTCTTTTGCATAACCAAGGCAGACAGTCTTTCCAAACAGCAAGCTGCTGAAGTATGTATGTTATTGCACAATGCATGATAAACATGACTAGAATATCATTCCTGTGGAACCGATTCATTTCTTCAAAGTAATGTAATTTGCACGTTTGATTTCTCTCTCTTCCGTTTCCATCCACCATAAGAGCACAACAGTTAAGATTTTTACACGATACATTTTAACTGAAAAGCCAACGAATAACCACCCAAAATCTTCCAGACATTTCATGAGACCCCATATAACTAATGTACAGCAAATAGAAAAGCATTTCAGAAGTAACAGATGTTAATGATATACCAAGTATATGTTTGATATAATGTGTCTATTTTTGTACAGCGAGCTGTTTTTGATAAATCTGGTGACAAGTTACATGAAAGTAGAATTACTATAGGCATTGTAGGCTTGTAATATTTAGTCTGCAGTTAAAGAACTTAAAAGCAAGAAAATAATATAAAGATCATCATTTTTAGAATATGAAGTGTTTTTCACTGTATGCATTAGGAAATGAAATCATATCAACTTAAAAAACAAGGGATGGGAGTTGTACAAATAAAATCAAATAAGGTTATATACAATGCATCACAACAGCACTTTATTTTCTATATTTACAATTATATAATTTAAGAAACAGATTAACATTTCAACAATGATAATCAACTTAAAAAGTCATATCCTTTTTACATTCACTGTTGAAATAATAAACGCTCTTTACAACATGATAACAACTAACAGCGGTACTGCAATTACTACGATTCCATCAGAATAATTTAAATAAATAATACAAATGTGATCCAGTATGACATACACATCTCATGATAATAGGAAGTGTATTAAAATGTAACATTGCAAAAATCTGACGAAGGGTGTCTTCTGGCTTGTGCCATGTAGTCTGGTAAAGGTTTACTGACGTTTCAGAGGTCCTTGCTGCCTCCATCATCAGGGCGATCACCCTGATGATGGAGGCAGGAAGGACCTCTAAAACGTCAGTAAACTTCTACCAGATTACGTGGTACAACAACCCAGATGACAGCCATCTTCCGACTCACTGCTGTGAAAACAATTTTAGTTTTATAGCAGGATATATAAACATGGTCAGTTAAAAATGCAACAGAAGTTTGTGATTTTCACATTACTCCCTGGATATCTTTGATGGCATAATCCAAGGGCAGTTTCAATAGGCTGTAATGGTATTACTATGAAACATACAACTTAATCAAGTATACAATAATGACATGCAGAAATAATCAATTGTTGCATCAGTGAAGTATGAAATACTGGGCTAACCATTGCCATTTATTAGGTTACTGCAAAGGACCATACATTTGTATCATATTTTCAGTCGCCTGAAACTAAACTCTGCTAGAAAGGAACCACTTCAGATTAAGAGTGTGCTAGCTTTATTTGGTAGTAACTCTTTATGATTATAGGTTTACATTTGTCTTATCAAAGTGTATGCATCTTCTATTGCAGCATCACATATATTGTGTACATAGTATTCTAAAGTTCTATTAAACCCAAATATGTTTTTTATTCACTTTAATTCAAGTGTTTATTTCAAAAATATTATTTTATGGTTTGCATATTCATTTTAAAGTACAACACGTTAATAACATATAGAACTTATTCTAAATTACTATTACCTCTTGTTTTTCAATATATTGGAAAAGTTGCACATAATTTTACTAATAACGTTCATAATTTAAGTTTCAAAACAAATATATTGCATTTTCAAACATGCTATATTCATCAGTTTAACCAATTTGTGTTAAGAACTTAGTTCCAATTTATGAGAAAGATTGCAACAAACTGTTTCTTAATATGTGGGGGGGGGGGGCCCCTACATATTGTATGATAGAAGGAACATTTCCCAAAAAACAACATTTAATACAACTACAATCTTTCAACAATACGAATCAAATTATAATGTGTTATACAGATGGATTAAAAAAAATCGTGTACACCTTAGTTTTAAATTAGCAACAGAAGCGATCCACTATTAATTAAGCATATTAAACCTGTGTAAGATATGTGAACAAAACTACATGTATTCACAGTTGTAAAAGATGATAAGTAGCATGCACACTCCTAATGGTATTCACTGATAATGCAAATTTCACTCTATTTTCTCTAAAGGTAGCATCATGTCAGATAGACACTGGGAAGTCTTCTCCAGTTTGCTAAATGCTGAAAATAATGGTGAAAAATCAGGTGTGTTTGGTCGTGACAAGAGGCCCAAGCAGAGAGCCAGTTTTGCTGCTAAGTCAGTACTCTTCACGTTGGTTGCTGTGTCACTATCTGGCATCATCTGCAATTACAGGTAAAAATACAGACATCATTTGTAATAGTATTAATATTCTGTGACTAACTATGTCTTCCAATTTTTGGGCCAGTTCCAGTAATAAAGAAGTATGTAATCTGAACTGCAAATTACATATTAATTTCAACTAAACAGGAAATACCTTAAAAGGAATTATTAAGAAAATATACATGAGGTATGAATGTAGTACAAATATAGCAAATTTTCTCAGGAAGAGTAAGTTTAATGAACAAAATTTATAGGGCATAAAATATATACTTTATGGTATTTCAGTATAGTTACAATTTAAGAACATATGTTCAAAAGAATACTGAGGCTGTTTTGTAAAGAGACAGACTGAACTATCAAAATGGGCCAAAATTAAATTGATCAACAAATGTTTGTAACAAAGGCCACTATTAAATTAAAATTAATCCAGACAAAGAGTCTGAAGATGGCTGTCTTATGGGTTGTAGCACCACGTAGTCTGGCAGAAGTTTACCAGTGTTTCAGAGGTCCCTGCTGCATCCATCATCATTACCCTGATGATGGAGGCAGCAAGGATCTCTGAAATATTGGTAAACTTCTACCAGACTACGTGGTGCTACAATCCAGAAGACAGCCATCTTTGGACTCACTGGTCTGAATACCCAAATCCTAGAGTTGTTTTATACATATATATATCATGAACAAGGTAAAGAACTTTGGGGTTTTGTAACAGGTCGGAAATTTCTTGAGTCTCAGCAACTATTAACTTTTCATGAAGGACTCTGCTTCATGGGGTTTTTATTTAATCTAGTCCACACCATTTTTTAAATCTCATCTATTCAAATTCTTTCACAAAAATTTTGTATGTATTTCTCACCTCCTCATGCATGCTATATATGCTGCCCAGCTCATCCTCCTTGATCTGATTGCCCCAATAACATTTGCAGAAAAACACAACCATTGTATAACATTCTCTTTCTTAGGTCTAAATACTATCCTTGAAAGTCTGTTCTTAAGCATTTTTAATCTGTGTTCTTCTGTTAGGGTGTGAGAGTTTCAAAAGTTTTATAAAATAATTATCAGAAAGAGTTTTAAATAACTGTGATAAATATCTTGAATTAAAGTAATACCATATTTTCTGATAACCAATTTTGAAAGAAAAGCCATGTAATCATTTATCACTCTTTACTGAACTTTTGAGTGCCTCCTTTGTACAGTACAAGACCTTCACATCTTTTGCTAAAATTATTGTTACAATCACTAATGGTAAGATTTGAAGAAAACTTTTCCATATCACATTCCAAATACCTTATCTGCAATATGCCTGTATACTAATCCATCTCCTCCAATGTAGAACGTAGAAAAGCCATCATACCACCTGGAAATAAATATTATATTAACAAAACAATTGATAAGCTGAAATTATAGTTTATCCTATCTCTATAACAGAAAAATAAGACTCACAGTTCTTGGTTATCAAGCATTTCCTTGGGTTTCCAAAATTTGTACTTCCAAAACATAAATATGACCTGAAATTTAAGAGAATATATATAAACAAGACAAGCATTTCTTAAATGCAATGGCAATTTTTGTCAGCAAATCTACTATTTCTGAGATGTCAAGAAAAATAAGAAATTTTAAGCTTCAAAATATGATTTTTTTTATTTCGTGCCATGTCAGGTCCACACATTTATGAGGCCTGACCAGAAAGTATTGTGACTGAATCTGTGAAAACTAAGGTACCATACTTACAAGGATGGGGTGATAAATCCCTTCAAACCAGGCTCCTTCAGACAGACACACTTACTTGTTCTACTCTTCTTGCCTATGCTAGTAGCACCTCTGAAACTCAATTTTTTGAACTCAGTAGTTATCCTGTTCCTTTGTTTTCACATCGTCAAATATTTTGCCTTTCAATCTTTTATTTCTTTCTTTTATAAGGTTTAGTTTAGAAACAGCAGCAACTTACACTGAGTGATAACTGGTGAGTATGGAACTCTTATTATTTGTGAAACACCGCTTTTAGCCAATTGATGCATGTCCACTTTTACAGTCATTTACTGCATCACAGAAATGTATTTTATTATCATCATCATCTAGCAGTCAAGGAGTTAGGGTACTTGTTGATCCATTCTGGCCTCGAATATTCTTTAACATGTGTAAATAGAAACATCAGTTAACTGTCTGACCTTGTAGAGTGTACTTATAGTTGACACCACCATCATAATCAGAGAAAACAACCGGCTTCACTTTGGTTTCGCTGCATGATTCCTCAGTTGCTGAGAGGAAGGGTAACTGTTGTGATGACTGCTGTTTAGTTTCATGGATATAGCACTAGACCCATATTTCACCATGTCATGATATTTTTTTTAAGACACAAGCCATAAAAAATTCCTACCTCTCCAGTCATTTCAAAAACAATCAATCTTATGTCATTTTGCATTAAATCATGCTCTTCAACTACCGGGGTCCGCAGTGGCCGCGCGGTCTGAGGCGTGGGCCTTCGTGTTGATTGGTCGCTGGGACCCTGGGTTCGAATCCCACTCAAGCCATGGATGTCTGTCCGCATTCTTCTGTGTTGGGCTGTCCTGTGTAAAGGTAGAGGCCTTGCGACGGGCCGATCCTTCGTCCAAGGAGTCCTACCAAATGTCTATAGATCAAGCCAACGAAAAAGTTGGGACCCGCAGTGCTCAGGCACTTGAAGAATGGGTCGTTCCCAGTATCTTCAACTACCAGGTCATCATTTCTGCTGGTTGTCCAGGATGATCATTACTTTTGACAGGCATTTGTCCTCTTTAAAATGACACAAAAACTTACAAATTGTACCCAGCTCAGCTTTTCATCTCCAAATGCTGCATACGTCAGCTGATAAGTTTTGATCTGTCTTTTCAATCTTCTTGTAAAAAAACTGAAGTCACATGTACTGTTCTGTACATCATTAAATAGTAAGCAACATAAACAGTACAAATTTAGACACTGGTGATGACTTCACAGTATATGGACATTCAGTAACATGTCAGAATGTGTTCATCATCACAGTGTACCTGTGCAGTATGAGAATTAACTGAGATACAAATTCAATTTTGCTACTTATCAAACTTTGTACAAACTTCAGCAGTGAAAGTATGTCATGCACAACTTAACTGCAATACGAAATTGGTTAAGTTAGATTTCATAACGAAATTATTTTTTCATAAAATCAAATAATTATTTTGAACTGAATTCAGATATGTAGAAAAATATTCAAACCCCATTATAGTGCCACACTTTGTCACCATGGCCAAGATTCGCATTTAAAGTGGTGTAAGCAGTACATTGAACATTTTTATTTTCAGGTGTATTTTTACTTGTCATGCGGTTTACAAAATCCTGTAGCTAGGACCTTGAGGGTTTAAGAAAGGCAAATTGCATACTATAGATGTATGCTTCATACTTTTGTGACATTACAACAGATCTGACCAAGGAGTGTTGGTGGCAAATTTATTGTTATTATATATACCTGTATCTATGTGTACATAAATGATATAAATATATGGATACCTTTAAACTTGAGATGCCCCTTATTCGCCAGCGAATTTTCACAGTGCAATCTTCTGGATGCATGGTTATTTTCAAAATCTCAAATTTCACATATGCAAATTTCAGATGACCAACAGTTCGTAACAGTGCAACCTGTTTCACATAACGGTAAAGGCCACTGCAAAAAGTACAAGAATATTCAACAAAAGAAATAGCTGAACACTACACCACTCCACTCCTGCCTGCATGAAGTTATTCAAGTGACAGTTTATTCTACCTTTAAACACACAAAAATATTAGCAATATTTACATTACTAAATCAATTTAAAAATGAAAATCATTTAACAAACCAAACAATTCTCTGGTAGTAGAAACCAAGTTTCAACACAGCACAACACAATCCAGAGTCTGTACTATCCACATCCCCTCCTCACAACCTATTTCCCCAAGACCCACTTTCCATCTCTAGCCATCTTCCAAGTAGCCATTTACCAGAGGTTTCCTCACTAAAATTCCGTATGTCTCATCTAGCCTTGAAGGTTTTACTTTCCTGACAACATCAATTGACTTCTATAACCCATATGTTTTTCTAAGTAGACCTACATACTTTCTTCCAATAACTGTCATTTTTGTTCTTTCCTTAAAATAAATGGCAACGTTTCACACCTGTCCAAAATAACAGACACAATTTTTTTTGCTTTTCAGACACACACACACACACATCAGTTTGAATAATAGATGACAACTTTTAATTAAAAAATTATGCAAATTTCTAAAACCAAAGTTATTTGAACATTAAAAAATCATATGTACTTCATTGACTGAGTCCCTCCAATTACATAATTTACTCTTACTAGGACTGTTGTAAGTTCAGGAACTGCAAGTATTGGTCTTGATGTCAGTTACAAAACTATACATGAGGATATCTGATGAGGCAAAGTGTGCTAGAAAGTAAACTGTCAACTGATCACTTTTCCAGTCAACAGTGTGCTTTCACTTCTCTTTACCTCAGGTCCTCTCTGTATAATGCATAGCAGAAACTATGTATCATTAAATGCGGTCAAGTAATTATCACATTATGTTCTTATTTAAAGGAATTAGCTTTGCCAACATACTATTTTAGCATAAAATGTCATATTGATAATAATATTTGAATACCGAACCATCACTTAAGTTGCTTTCCATCATGACTGAGAGTGAAATGTGAGGTGAGTGAATGAAGGTGAGTTACTATTTCCCACAAGAGCCATGTTATAGTTGGTGTAACTAAATTCAAATATCTTTGTAAGGATTCACCCATAAACATTATGACCTCAAACATCTATCCCATTCACCTGCCATGTTATTAAGTTAAGAATCAGAAATTTACATATCACAATATACTTACACAGTTCTTGTGCCCCGTATATTGTTTTCAAATACAATGTCTTGATGGTATATAGTGTAGTCCAGTGGTTGTATGAACAGATTTGGGAGCTAGAAGAAATTACATTTGTGCTTTATGAAATGCAATTTAAATTATTACTTTCTACACCTGTATGTTTGCAGTCTTATAAACATAAAGCTGTCACACTATATGCCATGTAGGCACTTTGGAGCAGAGAAGGTATAGCTCCTACTCATTCTTGACCTTGGCACTAGATAAGGGTAAGTGGTCAGCATCACGCCCCGGCCACACTTTCTTATAATTTATATTAATTTAATAAGTCTATAAATACAGATGTGGGGTATAGTATACTTGGCAAGTTGAGGCCACAAACAGAAACATGGTTTTCCTAACACCCTCCAGATAATTGCAGGAATAATAATACTGTTAAACATGCTCCTGTCACTTAAAGCTAACATAACTCTGTGGATTCTTTTACTTACTGTTAATCTTAGAACATTATAAACTTTATCAAGCTGTTCTTGTGATGGCTTCTTATCTGAACCCATCTGATAGTCTGGGGTCTTTCTGTTGTTTGCATTTGCTAATATTATCATTTGCTTCTCAAAATCTGACAGCATTATCAATCGTTCATCCTTAAAATGAATTCCCGATGCATATTTTACACAGAAAACATTTTCCTCCTCTATATCCATGATCTCTGTACTACCTCCTTCATTCCAAAGAATTATATCATCTTGTGTCATTTCAAATGGCCTAACACCCACTTCTAAGGGATTAAAAGAATGTAATGCTGAATCTGGTTGTGCAGAAATGTCTCTCTCAATTGAAATTACGACCGGACGAAGTACCACTGCCTTATCAGTTCCTTTTCTTTCAATTGATTGCCTGCAAATCACAGATTCTGCTTTGGCCTCACAAATCCTATTTAATTCTTCAAAACCGTTTGAAGAGACGGAGTGAGAACACCACTGTGGTCGTCTTGCTTGAGGCAGATTCTTCACTGAGGTCATTGGTGCACTGGCCATGCATCGAGATTCCAAAAACTAAAAATACAGAAAATCTAGGTTATGTACGTCCATTAAAATTAACATATTTATCTCATCAACATTCAACATTATCGAAAGTCATGAAATATATATAACTAAAGTTGAAAACTTGTAATTTATTATTACTTACTTCTTCCAAAAATTGTGACTTTGATATGTGCTGTGTAAGTTGTCTTTGAAGGTGCGCCAAACCCACATGTTTACGAGAGGGAACAAATTTACTTGTTGGTTTAAGTTTACTAGAAACAGTCCTTAAGCAAATCGCCATTCCAGCCCTTCCACTCCAGAGAAAGCTGCAATGCTTTCGTTTTTCGTGTGCTTAGTTACACAGAATTAATATTCGCCATGAACACTTACACAACAACGTTGTAGCAGCCGAACCGGCCCGAGCATAGTTCACAGAATATGCGACATACGTTCATTAATACCAACATAAGGGTTGATAAGTGAATGTTTAAAAGTTGGTACTTCATTGACTGAGTCCCTCCAATTACATAATTTACTCTTACTAGGACTGTTGTAAGTTCAGGAACTGCAAGTATTGGTCTTGATGTCAGTTACAAAACTATACATGAGGATATCTGATGAGGCAAAGTGTGCTAGAAAGTAAACTGTCAACTGATCACTTTTCCAGTCAACAGTGTGCTTTCACTTCTCTTTACCTCAGGTCCTCTCTGTATAATGCATAGCAGAAACTATGTATCATTAAATGCGGTCAAGTAATTATCACATTATGTTCTTATTTAAAGGAATTAGCTTTGCCAACATACTATTTTAGCATAAAATGTCATATTGATAATAATATTTGAATACCGAACCATCACTTAAGTTGCTTTCCATCATGACTGAGAGTGAAATGTGAGGTGAGTGAATGAAGGTGAGTTACTATTTCCCACAAGAGCCATGTTATAGTTGGTGTAACTAAATTCAAATATCTTTGTAAGGATTCACCCATAAACATTATGACCTCAAACATCTATCCCATTCACCTGCCATGTTATTAAGTTAAGAATCAGAAATTTACATATCACAATATACTTACACAGTTCTTGTGCCCCGTATATTGTTTTCAAATACAATGTCTTGATGGTATATAGTGTAGTCCAGTGGTTGTATGAACAGATTTGGGAGCTAGAAGAAATTACATTTGTGCTTTATGAAATGCAATTTAAATTATTACTTTCTACACCTGTATGTTTGCAGTCTTATAAACATAAAGCTGTCACACTATATGCCATGTAGGCACTTTGGAGCAGAGAAGGTATAGCTCCTACTCATTCTTGACCTTGGCACTAGATAAGGGTAAGTGGTCAGCATCACGCCCCGGCCACACTTTCTTATAATTTATATTAATTTAATAAGTCTATAAATACAGATGTGGGGTATAGTATACTTGGCAAGTTGAGGCCACAAACAGAAACATGGTTTTCCTAACACCCTCCAGATAATTGCAGGAATAATAATACTGTTAAACATGCTCCTGTCACTTAAAGCTAACATAACTCTGTGGATTCTTTTACTTACTGTTAATCTTAGAACATTATAAACTTTATCAAGCTGTTCTTGTGATGGCTTCTTATCTGAACCCATCTGATAGTCTGGGGTCTTTCTGTTGTTTGCATTTGCTAATATTATCATTTGCTTCTCAAAATCTGACAGCATTATCAATCGTTCATCCTTAAAATGAATTCCCGATGCATATTTTACACAGAAAACATTTTCCTCCTCTATATCCATGATCTCTGTACTACCTCCTTCATTCCAAAGAATTATATCATCTTGTGTCATTTCAAATGGCCTAACACCCACTTCTAAGGGATTAAAAGAATGTAATGCTGAATCTGGTTGTGCAGAAATGTCTCTCTCAATTGAAATTACGACCGGACGAAGTACCACTGCCTTATCAGTTCCTTTTCTTTCAATTGATTGCCTGCAAATCACAGATTCTGCTTTGGCCTCACAAATCCTATTTAATTCTTCAAAACCGTTTGAAGAGACGGAGTGAGAACACCACTGTGGTCGTCTTGCTTGAGGCAGATTCTTCACTGAGGTCATTGGTGCACTGGCCATGCATCGAGATTCCAAAAACTAAAAATACAGAAAATCTAGGTTATGTACGTCCATTAAAATTAACATATTTATCTCATCAACATTCAACATTATCGAAAGTCATGAAATATATATAACTAAAGTTGAAAACTTGTAATTTATTATTACTTACTTCTTCCAAAAATTGTGACTTTGATATGTGCTGTGTAAGTTGTCTTTGAAGGTGCGCCAAACCCACATGTTTACGAGAGGGAACAAATTTACTTGTTGGTTTAAGTTTACTAGAAACAGTCCTTAAGCAAATCGCCATTCCAGCCCTTCCACTCCAGAGAAAGCTGCAATGCTTTCGTTTTTCGTGTGCTTAGTTACACAGAATTAATATTCGCCATGAACACTTACACAACAACGTTGTAGCAGCCGAACCGGCCCGAGCATAGTTCACAGAATATGCGACATACGTTCATTAATACCAACATAAGGGTTGATAAGTGAATGTTTAAAAGTTGGCACCTTAGGTATGACATATATATATAGTGCTGCCATCTATCTTCAGTGGTAGTCACACTACTATAAACCGTATTGGCGGTAACAGTTCACGTTTAATTTGTTCTTTATATACACATTTTAAATTTACCCGGATGACGGAGGCAGTAAGCACCTGTGTTCTTCGAGGCTACATGGTGCAACATTGCAGAAGACAGTCGTGTTACAGTACAATAAAATGTAAGTACCATTAACTATTCCCTACATGTTATTGCACTATTCAACCATTAAAATTCCACTGACAAGATTTTATTTAACTTAATACGCATGTGTAATATTAATACAAGGGATAAGCTGCATCAAGTAACACAGTGTAAAACTTTAACTGACTTCACAGCTACAACTCTGTTTTAAACATATTGTCAATGTATTGATAGATCTGTAGCAGTTTGATCATCATTGACAAGCTTATCAAGAAGCACTGTGCTCCATGTAGAGCATTAGTTATGATTATGTCATTAGCCTTCCATTATCATTACATTACATGCTGAAAAATTCAGATGTCAACTACAGATACCTTAATTCAAACAAATATGTATTGTGGTTCAGTCCATGCCGACTCTCAATGTGAATCCTTTCTTGGAGTTACAAGTTTCAAGTATTGTAAAAACATGCATATTCCTTGTTTGAAACATTGTATAAATATATTTTTAACAATATTTATATGGCTTACATTCTATGCCTTTGTTCACTTACTACTATAGCCAAGTCAAATATTAACTCAAGTCTGTAGTGTAGCATCCCAGTGTGTTACACTGATTATTGATTTTTCTTGTACATCACTTTTCACACACTCAGTTCATTATCCATCCACTAGAATGCCATGTTTTGGTCCAGTCTGACCATCATCAGGTTCAGTTCACAGCTTTTATGTCATTGCATTGGGGATCATATTATCTCTTCCTGATATCAAGAAATAATGATAAATGTTAAAACATTTTAAATTAGTTAAAAGGTTAAAAATGTAAAACATTTTAAAAATTTGTAATTTTTTTAACTGTGTTATGGTGTATCATCATAGTTTCTACAATGACCTACCATAACATATTCAACTCAAATAAAAGAACACACTGGGGGAGAATCAAAAACTAAACATCTTTTTTTTGCATTTTAACATGTTATTATTTCTTGACATCAGTATTAGGTAATATGATCCCCAGTGCAATGACATAAAAACAAGAATTTTAACCTGATGATGGCCACATTGGACGAAAAAAAAAACATGTTATCGTAATGATTGGTTAGTGAACTAAGCGTGTGAAAAGTGACATACAAGAGAAACCAAGACTCAAATACTAACTGTTGACATATGAAGTTTGGCAAAAACTGAGGGCACCATAAATAAAGGCAGTCTTTGAACATGATATGCACTTTGATATTCAAATCAAAAGTTTTGGAAAAGGATGTGTGGAATTCAAATACATACTTCATAATGTAGACCAAGGAATCCTGAAGTATAACCACCAGATGCTTTCATGACTAATATAAAAGATTATTAATCAAGTTTGTTCCAAATTTAAGATTTTTATTTTCTGCATATCCTGAATACATTCAGTACCTAAATATTTTTCATGTGTTTGGAGACTGAAGCTTATTATATATTTATGAATATTTGCATAAACACATTTGAAACTGAAGGAGTTCACAGCATTCTTTTTGTTCATGAATATGTTTTCACTTGATACTTTCTGAGAGACCACTTCTTAAAAATTAGTGCCTTGGTACTTAGTCAAAGTATATAAGCTACCTACCCAAGCATCATGTTGATCTCATAAACAAAACAAATTTGATTCAATTAAAACCATAAACTTCCCTTACGTACCATGCAATGAAGTCAGCCAGAGAAGTGGAGATAAAGCTCCATACACTAACTTAAGCGCTACATAGAGGATAGAGATAATGTACGGTCAATTTTGTGCTTAGGCTACTTTATGGCTGGGAAAACAAGGTTGGGTAGACTCCAGAATGGTATGGCTGTGGTTACAAATAAAAATTATCAACAAGTTTAGAGTTAAAAGTGATAGTTGAAACCTGAGTTTAAAAATTTGGGAGTTCATACATTTTGAACATGTTTACACAAATGTGTCACACTTTCTCCACTGCTTGCTTGCCTTTATTTAATTGGTGTATAGTTACAAGACCTTGACTGTTTCGTGATTATCTGAGAGAGTTGTTGCCCTCCCCACAACCCCTCATAGTTTTTTTGTGTCCAGTACACACCATTCAGCATGGTGTGCATTGGTGGTTAGCAGGATTCACGACCCATCAGTACATGGGTTCGATCGGGACCGTGACATTTAACGCTCTTGTGACCCCCTTTTTGTGAGACGATGATGAAAGTGGAGTAATTGTTGGGATGCCCCGGGGGAAAACTCCCGTGATACCTAGACCACGGAGTTGCCGAACACAAGTTGTAAATCTGAGCACCGCCGGGAATCGAACCCGGGACCCCAGTATTACAAGCCCAGCGTTCTAAATGCTAGACCACTGTGGCAGTTGCCCCTCATAGTGAGCTCCAAGCAGCCAGTTGGCTATGTGTGATCTAGGAAATTTGGCCATGCTACCTGAGCATAAATGAATAATTCCAAAGCTGGTGTGAAGTTTGAGACACAGTTATTGGGTTTATCTAAGGTAGTTGCAGCAGCTTTAAGTGATGGTAAAGCAGTGAATGAACAGTACCAAGTGACTAAGTCATCCGTGTGGACTGACAGTTCAGTTTTGAGTCTGAGTGATGCACAGTTCAAAGACAGTCCTTGAATAGTGTGTGCAATGAATTGCCCGTCATGAAGCAATGAACATAAGAAGAAGAAGAAAAGGCCACAGTGGACAGTATGTTACATGTACTATGTGGATGAGTGTGAATTAAATATGAAACCAAAAGAAAGGATGATCAACATTGAACAATTATATAAAGTATTATTCTTCGATGGTTTTCAAGTGCAGTAACCAGAACAATTTACAGTAATTACAATTGTAACAGTATAGAATACATTCTAGCTTGAAGTGAACCCACATGGAATCAGTGCTATATGCACCATACCTTATACAAGCATGGTATGAAATGGAATTAAATTTATGATTTTAACCAACCATATGGTTTTGAACCATAGGAACAAGAGGGACCTGAAGGACAGTTCTTTGCTCTGAGAACTCAAAGTGGGGTATCTTGTGGAAAAAATTATGCAAGAATGAAAATAAAAGAATACAGAAAAGAGAGAAATTGAAAGACATTTAAGAAAAGAAAAGCTTACTTAGGAACTGAACACAAGTTTCCTGCACCATAGGCATTCACGCTACCAACTGAGCTACAACAGTGAAATGAAGGAAGGTTTCGTTTACTGGACTTACAAAGTAACAGTAAAGAAAGTGGAAAATAAAACTGTGTATCATAAAGAAACAATGGACTATGTATACCTAATATTTTGGCCAAGATGTCAAAGAAGGGCTCACCATTATATTGCATACCAGAGCCAAAACATAGGGTGACAATTGACCGGGTCCCGTTATAAGTAAATTTTATGTTGTAACAACTGGAAATTAGTTTTGAGATAATTAAAATGTAAGTTTAACAAGTGATTGTAGACCAGACATTCAGAGCCCTTTTCTGCCAACCTTAGTGAAAGTTTTGATAAGTGGATTTTCTTGAAGGATGTGAGAAGTAGGAATGTAAGAGCCAAGGGCTTTTAGATAATAAGTTGCTTGGCTTAACTTACTCATTTGTCAATGTATTCACCAATCAGATGAGCAAAACACATTAACAATATTCATGAAAGAGGCACTGAAACATAGTGGTCATTAATTGACAATTGAATGCATAAAAATATTTAGAATACTTTAAAACACTGCGTTACAAAATGCTTTATCGATACTGGTTATTAACAATTAATTTCATCTGAAAGGAACAAGTATTGTATTATATATGTAGTTAAACTGCACTGTACATTATTTAAAATTTAGACTGAAAACAGCATTAGGAAGTTACATATCAACAAAGATATTAGAGCACTTATAAAATTATATACTATATGTTTACAAATAATTAGAAAACAAAGTACCAGGCGTATGTACAAGAACTTCTGTTACAAGCATGTTGAAACAGCAGAGTAAGATTCTCGGTAGTTCTGTTCCTAGCTGAAAGCCTCTTCTACACTTCTTGGCCTTCAACAAACCTTGTGGACCTGCAAAATATTATACTGTTATTACCTGAATGTAGTCAATGCAAGGTGTTCATTTATGGAACTTCCTGAAGTTCATTAAGTTGATCTTTTCAACAGGGTTGAAGTTAACATGCCTGTAACTAAGCATGCTCTATCACCAGTAACATAACGAAGATATTTTTTTGGCCATTATGAAATATATGTATTCTAAGACAATTCCGCTGCTGATATATATGTAACAGAATTTCTGTGGTAAAGAGTAATCTTTTCTCAAAGTCTCCACATGGTGCACATGGGCATCATTTACTCTCAAAATCTTTGGTATAACAAATTCACATACCTACCTTTTTCTTAATTCACTGATAATCACAACCATATGCTAGATGGCTTCATAAGCTGTATCAACGGGTGTTAATCCTGGCCCATTAAGAAATTCTTCTAATTCATCATGTTCTTGTTCATCTTCACAAATTTTACGACTTGGTTTCTTCTTTTTCTTTTTCTCATCATTCTGAGACTTACTGGAATCCTTCTCCTTGCTACTTTTTTTCTTGTATTTCTTCATACTTTTCTCTTCATTCTATAATAAAACTCATGTGGAGAAAGTTACAAAACCCTTATGAACATTGTTCATTAATACAAGCATTTTATTTATTTTCATAATATTCTCCTCAATAATAAAACTACTTCTCACTTAGATAGTTGTGCTTATTTGATATAAAAGATATGTATTTTAATTTTGAATCTACACTAGCATCAATAATGTAAAGGTCTGATAGACTGATGTGCATGTCAAATTACTGGCACTTGGCAAAATTTTTAATACAAGATTTATGTGGTTTAATATATTTACCTTAAGTTATCTTTCTTTGTGTTGTTACAAATTATAACATTTTTGGTCAAGTCACAAACTACCGTGCTGAACATTTTTATAGTACTGTTATTATTTGTAAAGCCTCAGACCAATTTCTGTTTACTACAGAGGTTGACGTGTACCTTCTTTTTATGCCTGCTCTTCTTTTCCCTGGGAACAATAGGACTTGAACTGCCAGAGCTCTGCTGCAGTTGCTTTGGTTCCAACAGTTCCAAATGCACACTGGATGATGCTAGACTAGCACTGTTGTCCTCATCCTCTTCCTCTGCCTCTTCAACTTTTCTCACAATATTGCTGCTATGGGTACTGTCTTCACCACCTTCTGGACTCTGTCGCCACTTGCTGTCGGTACTTAACCAAGTATCTAATGCATCTGCAGTAATATCCCCTACTTCACCATTCAAGTGAAGTTCTTCCTTTTCATCAGTCTTTGTATTCTCGCTTATGACCTCATTTTCTAAGCTGGATAGAGATTCTCTTTTTTTCAGTATGTCTACAGTATGATCACTGTTGACATAATGGGTGATGGTGTTTGGCAAAGTATCTTCTGGGTCAAGATCATCCTGGAAACCAGCAACTAATGGATTGCCAGTTTCAGCATCACTGTAAATGCAATATTCAATTATTATATAGGATTCGTTTGATATGTTAAATATATAACAACAACAATGGCCACAATATAAACGTCCTTGATTTTAACATTAAATCTCGTAACCTATTAATTGCCATCCAATTACAAACTAATATTATAAAACAGACAAGATATGAGTGCAGAGGACTTGGAGTAAAAATTAATTTTAGCATTCAAGTAAAATGGCTTACTGTCTGGCCAATTTAAGTCTAAAAGTTGGAGTTTTGAGGTTCAGATTCTGATTTACGGTATTTGCATACAAGTGAAACCGTGAAGTTTTGTTACAAGTTACACAAACATTTCAAAATACTGACAGCATAATTAAGTAACGATGTTGATCTCTTCACTTTTACTGCCTACACTTACTCAGAAAAATGTATTTTGTACTAAGGAGGGTTCTCACTCGCTTCTATTCTAGCAGTAAATAATTACCTATCTGATTCTGCTTCAATTTTCTGTGGAGTGCCTCGTTCCTGAACGCTCGTATCTTCCAAGAATGACCTGTCTAGCATTCCTTCATCAGGTACAAATTCTTCCACGCTTGTTATGGGTTCAGAAGTAGCAATGGATGCAAGGCTTTGTCTCCTCATTTGTGCTAATGAACACAGGACAAACATTTAAATAGAACAGACAAGACCCTACCTACGCAAAATATGATCCTTTGCCACAAGCATTTTTATGGCTAATGAACGAAGCTGGACTAGCCATCAGTTAAGTCAACACCAGTGTTTGATTCCTGGCAGGAAACAAATACTTTTCTCCTTGCCATTATGCTTAGATCAGCTCCTAGGCCCCTGATCAAATGTTTCTGGCAGCCCTTCTGTGGCGGTAAAAGTGGTTGAATTATGAAGCTGACCACTCACCTCCATTAGTGCCAAGGTGCAACAATTTCATGTTCATGTCATGTTATTTGAAATCCAGGGCTCAAAAACTGAGCACAGAGACTGGCCATACCTACGCTGAGATATTTTCATGGTCTTCACTCCTTGTTCCAGACCTAGTATTTTAAGTTACAACACTCATATTGGTTGTTTATGCACATAATTTAAAACTAACCCATAACAAAAACAAACTGTTCTTGTCAGCAAGAGGTTATAAACTGTAACCAGAATGGAAATTCATTGTACTGTATTCTTAGTTTAAAGTGTCTAAGTGAGCTAAGACACAGTTCTTCTTGCGCATCACATTTATATTTAGTAAATTTTTCAAAATTATTATAGTTCAAATTCCTCTTTACATCCAGTACAGTGGACATACATAACAACTTCATGACTTTATACAACAAAGATATTTGTTGCATTGTTGTATCTCATCACTTTAACAAAAAGATGCACAGAAACACAAACCAGACATTTCATTTCATCTAGGTGACTGTGCGCAGGCAATTTAAATTTAACATGACACTGCGGTGAATACTGCAGTACTTGGTGTGCCTTAAAAGGGCAAATCTGGTCTGAAATACCATTTGTAATGTCTCCACTGGAATGGTGGCCCATTCATGATTTACGAGTTACTAAAATGAATGTCCAACAGAAATTGAAAATTATGACACAACTTTCTTCAAAGCAGTTTTTTATTAATATGTTATATATTTATTTTTCTAATAATTTATGCCATTATTTATTTTTAATGAAAAATATAAAAATTAAGCTGTATGTCAATACCCAACTCACGCTGCAATTCTTCTTGGCTGTCCTTAGATTTACCGAAGATCTTGGACATGAAACCTGAGCTTTTTGAGCTGAACATTGAAGATCCATCTGGCCTTGCACTGGATGACAGAGATTCTACTGACTGGGAAAGTGTCATTTGCTGTTGTGGTACATGACTCTGAGACTGTGAATTACTAACAGCAGTGCTGCTGCCAACATTACCACTAGGCTGTGGAAGTTTATTTTGTTCTGAAGTAACTGGAACACTAACAATTTTCAGTGCTAAAGTAGGGTGAGTCCCAGGAATTGCGTTTCCTGCACCAATAGGACCAGGAATTGACAAACTTCTTCGGTCATATGATGAATCATTTTTATTTCCTGTCTGCGAGGACTGTGTTGAAAGTTGGTGGTTGCTTTGGAATGTAGGAGCAGAAGCTTGTGCTGAAGTGCTCGTGTTGGCTGGTGCCATTGATGAAATGGCACTGGAAGTCATGTCTGCTGCCTGACGACGCTTATTCATCAGATTATCAATGAACCTAGAAAGGAACCAAATCAGTCACACCTTCACTTGGTGAGTACTCTGTTCCACATGAAATTCATTTCAAAAGGTTTCTCAGCGACATATTTTAATAGAATGTTTTCTTTATTTAGGATTCCACATATTCATGTTTTCCTAAGTAAGGAGTTTCTAAAACTTGATTCAATGAATTATTTAATACAAAGGGCAGGTGAAAAATCTAATTTGGAATTTTGATCATAGCTCGTCAGTAAATTGTCTTACTTGTTTCATATTAGCAAATGTGATGCATTACGTACCACCAGATTATACCAGAATAAATTCCCTTTTGCCATAAAAGGTCTTGCAGACAAGAACTCTGTTGGTAAGAATAAGGGCATCCATCCAACAGTTAAACCTTTGGGTTCTGCTACTACAATGTTTGTTACAGGAAATTACCTTTATGATAAAACAGTATTGTATCTCTGACCTAATTTTTAGAAACAATCAGAATACCGTAATTCTAACTGTTTAGGTTATACAGTATTCTATAGGACTATTCTTTATTTCTGGATAAATAAAACAGGTCATGTCAAGTTTAAGATTCCTATTATCACATTCAGACTCACTTATTATAGTCAGCATCTTCACTATCCTGATACAGATCTAGTTCTTGTGTTGTGAGCTGAATCTCATGCTCATTTGTCTCAAGCTGACCTAACAAAGTCTCTTTCTGCAACTGCAGAAAAGGCAAATTGAAAAATTTGTGCAACAGTTTTAATCCAAATCCATTTCTCATTGATGACTCCGCATAGCGGACTTGAGCTGACCTTGGTGCTCTGGAAAAAGGAATTGCATTTTGATGTTATATGACACCCAAAATTATAAATCATACTTTAAGGCAAATTCTTTTATATCAAATCTAAAAGTTCTAAAAAGTGAAAGTCCCGGAATACAAGATCACCACATCATCCATCCGTGGGACGTAAAAGAATAAAATAGAAATAGTAGACACAATTCGTTAAACATGAAAGAAGCCAAATAAAAACAGAGACTCACAAAATGTGGGAATAAATACATATGATGGAGACGGAGATAGAGCCCCATCTCCGAAACATCGTTTTACGTTTATATTTTATTTACTAGATGATGGATAATATCCAAGAAAATTTTTATTCAAAAATACTTTTACATCATAATTTTTATCCATACTATTAATTCCTTTGTTTCATCTTAGTGATAGTGGTTCTGTCAATATCATTTCTACTTTAAATTATAGAAAATAACTGAAAACTGATAGGGGCAATATTCTGAAAAACACTTTCTTATATTCACATATTTTGGACTGTTATGTTTGTTTAGTATATTATTTTTAGTAATGAAGCATTTCTTATGTGGCATTAGATGTTACCTCTCTTGGCTCTCAATGAAATATGTCACATGATCAGAAGTCACTGTCCTGTGATGGGCCATGTCACAGTGGTTAGCAAGTACTAATACGGGAATGTGAGACGGTACTTTAGGTAACTCACGCTGCACGTAATCAAATGTCCTATGAAAAATAAAGTGAATTAAATTATTCCAATATAAGTTTACATTATATGAAGTCTATGGAATTATTCTTCTACACTTTGGTTACTAACATAATGAAGTGCAAAAAAAAAAAATCATGGCATGAATAAGGTTTTACAGATTTCATTCTGAAGTTAAATGTGCAGCTAGTAAAACTGAATATTACCAATTCCATTCATTTCCTTGAATAATTTACTGACTTTCATTTTATTAAACCTGAGTTCAGGTAATTGTTCTTTCACATGCTTCACAAAAATCACTTTAATTCATTTAAATTCTGTCTTGCTCACCAACTCTTTGTAATGTCCATCATAAGTATGACACCATTAGTGCCCTTGTACACATCAAGAAATTCTGCATCTAAAGCAGGCTCTTCAGGCACCTCAAGTTGGCTGTTGTCAAGTTTTAGTCCATCAAATCGCTTCTTTTTACCTCGATCAACAACATCCCACACTTCTACTTTCACTATGTCATCAGTAGCTTTATAACTCCACTGGATACTGGCCACCTGCAATAAATTCGTTAATCCATTATTAAATACCCCCCATTAAATAATGATTTACCAGGTTAAGAGATTTCAAATTTGAATGCAATATTATAGTATTTGAAACAGGAGAGATTAAATCAAAGAATGAGTTAAACAGCAACCTGAACCAGAAATTTTCTCACTTCTACCTTCAACACAGTGCAAAGTGACAATTGAGTATGTCTTAATATTGTACAGCAGTATATGTCTAGTTTATATTTGTAGAAGGCTGTCTCATTATTACAGTGTTTCATTTTATTTTTAACTTCTTTTAATTGTGTGCTTTGCTTCATGATTAATATGTTTTATAAATGACAGAGCAGGTGTAAAAGTGGTGTTTGAAAAGGAACTTTCCAGGCGTATTTAAAGTAATTTAGTATTTGTCAGATTTTCAGAATTCCACTATAATCATAGATATGTACTTCATTCCACATGTACCCACTTCAAGAAAACTTCCATAAGGTATAATCCAATAACGCAGGAGTGTCAGACTGATCAAAGGTCAAGCTAGGATTCTTGAAAACTTTAGAAATAATTAACGGTTTATGAAAACTGCAAAGAAAAAAGTTAATGGGTAAAGTAACATCATAGTCTAATTGTTTACCTGAATCTCTTCTGTTGGGATGTATTCTTCAATAAATTTCTGTCCTTGTAGCCTATGAAATAAGCAGGTTTTGCCAACATTTCGGTCACCTTTGATTATTAACTTCACTGGAAATGTTTAAGAAATACTTAAATTGAGTATAAATTCATCCAGTATTAATAAAATGTATTAATCAACAGACTACATCTGTCAGATATACAAAATAAAAATACTATTGCTATACAGTGATGTGCATGAATATTAGTTAGAAGTCATTAAATATAAATAACGATCAGTACATTGGAACATTAATTGATTTAAAGGATATATGTTAAAGTTAAATTAGGCTTTTCAGTAAAATGACCCTTAAAATTAATTGATGTGAAACAAACTTACATATGCCAGTAGTCATATAAATGCAAAAAAAAAAAAAATATTGATGGACTCAGAGCACATGTAAAATTTCAGTTAGCCCTTCTAGTAGACTAGCCTATAAAATAATCTGAAGGAAATGAAAATCAAAACGCATTAAATAGATTAATATAGTCCTACCATGCCTTGTTTCAATGAAATTGGTTAAGTAATTTGGGTATTATTTGTGCAGGCTGACAGACACAACAAAAAATGTGATTTCTGCAACTTTCTAAATGCAATTTACAATTAATAATAGCAAGAAACACATTAGATCATTGCAACTTATTCCAGATTTGTGTCAGCACCTTGATTATTTTGGAATACTTACTATTGTAGTGCACTCCTTTGGCAAACTTTCTCTGTAGACTATGTGACATTGATAGATGACCAGGCCTGGGGACATTATTGCCACCTTCTGCCTTCCCAGTAAGACGTTTTAGTGCAGAGAACATGACTGTGAACTTCTATTAGCTATTTACTCAATACATTCAGCTGTGCAGTTCTACATGGAATAAATCAGAAGCAATCGAAACTAGAGAGTGTAATTATGTGGAGTTAATAATGAGAGAGGCATTTACATTTCAATACGAAATACTGTCAGGAATATGCAAACTGATGAACCACACACTGTATAGCAAATCATTCAAATATTCCTAATAAAATCTTGGGAGATCAGCTGCGTCAACTGGTTGAAAGAAGAAACCAATGTTCTGGGGAATTGTCGGTTTCTTCTAAAGAACAATCTGACGTGGCTGATCACCCGGGAAGATTTTATTGAGTTATGCTGCTGCAAAAGCTTCAAATCATATATCACTAAAATATGCATTCAGATACAGAAAATCCACTGTTGACCAGACAAGTGATGATTCACTAAGTTAAACATTTATAATCTTACTTCCTTCTTAAATGTTCATTATGAATTGGGTGTTGTCCTCACTCCAATCCCCCCCAAATACATTGGTCTGGCTATGCTTCTGCCTTGTCCAACCCGCTCCTATATCGAAACTTGCTCATGATCGAGGTAGAAATGACCACTGAAGTGTCAGTCAGTTTCTACCAAAATATATGGCACAACATCTCAGGAGATAGTCATATTCAGGCTCGGTTGATATAATCAGTTGTTAACAGGCTCAGAAATTATATTTCACACCAGAATACACATAGTATTCTCATGTGTTCTTTGCAGTATGCATCTAGAGGTATTACATCTGCCTTGTTTGACAGTTCCCACTTTGGCCACCAGATCACAGCATCTCAGTGTCTACCTCCTGACTTTCCTCATCTATCATTTGTAGGATTATTTAAAAGTATGATTTTCAGGATGTGCAGAATTGCACAATGTCCACATCAAATTTTATCTAGATCCATCCAATGTCTCGACTTGAATCGACTGGACAGGTGGACAGACATATACAGCCAGCCCACAATATGTTCTCCCTGTGCACTTTGTGCAAAGAACACATAACAACTGGTGGAAAGAGACCTTGTTTAGAATGAATTTTACTCCACAGTTTACTGATACAATTGCCATTTCCAGACAGACTGAAGTTTATAGATTTAAATCAATCACAAAGCATTGTTGTCAATTTAAGCACTAGTGTAGTGTAGCACTAAACACAAATCAATTTTTTTTTTTGACATCATTGTTTTTACTTGAGCCTTTGGGAAGTTCGCTCATTAAACTTCAACAATTTCCTATTTTATTCAGTTGCTCTCATTGTCAGTTTTTGGCTTCTTGGTTTGCTGGACTTTGATTGTACATAACTTCCATCATAGGCGTCTAAATTTTATATTTGTTTTATAATTTTTTGGAGAATGTTTTTTCATTTTACATCCCATGGATGTATGTTGTTGTGATCATCTTATAGTCCGGGACTTTCACTTTTTACCTTGTCCATAGATAGGGATTAGCTCTATCGATTGGGCCCAACAGAGTAGGTATTCCTAAAGACGGAGACAGACTATCATCTCTGAAATGTCCTTCAATTTTATTATTTTATTAGACGATGGAAAACATCCAACAAACTTTTTATTCTGAAAGGTACTAGGTTTCCTCTGAGCCAAAATGTGGAGGTACTCCATCTTGTGAGTAAAGCTACATTAATCTTCGTAGAAGAGAACATTTTATAAATTAAGGTTAATTCAACTTCCAAAAAAATGTGTCAAAAAAGCACCTTTGTCCCTCAGTGAAATGCAGATAACAAAAGATTATTTCCTCACTATTCCATGCCATATGTTTACCAATGCCTGCTTTAAATATACACTGCACTATGTAGAATGATGTGGGACCAAGTACAAATTTCTTTTATTGGTGACACTATCATGACGAAGCTGAGCTTTACCCATGTAGAAATGCAATATAATTTACCCCCCCCCCCCCAAAAAAAAAAATGTACTTTGATGATGATGAAAATGATGACAGTGATTTTAGTAGTCTGGCAGGCACTACTGGCCAAACCAGAACATTTGCCATTGCTGTGTGCGGGGTTCACTGAACAGAGCCAAGTATGTTGCCTTCTGTCATTCTGCATTTACTTGTAGGATGGAAATAATCTCACAAAAATTCATTGTACATTATAAAACACATTTCAGTGTGGAACTCTACAATTTTTAAACTGTTAGCAGTATTCCACTGTAGCAGCATTACCATATCCATTAATAACCTCTATACGAAATGCATATTTATAGTCCTCTTGTAAATGTGAGAGGCATCTGATTAACACTTTTGTACAACATAAAGCAACACCAACTGAATACAACAATCAGGTTGTGACTAAACATGTGTGGATACATTTTAAAAAGTTACAGTGGAACCATGGTTCCGGAGAATTTGACGTAAATACGTCTATACAGTAAGAAGTTTATATAGTGGCTTTATTCTAAATATTTTCTTTATACAGGCTTTACAACTGATTAAAGTTTGAGTAAGACAGTACTGCCTACCTTGAGTTACGCTAGAGATGGGTCTGTGGTAGCTGAAATATGTTATAAAATTTGTACATTTTAGAGTATCAACATATCGTGCAAACACCATATCTGTACAAGATTTTGATCTAGTAGTACTACACTGAGGATTTGACATCAACATTAAGCCAAACGTTTCCTCCATAAATGTGACAAAGCTTTGATTTTCCTCCTTCTTTAAATCAATGTTAAAATTGTCTACTCTACGACGCACTTCTTCTACAAGCGATTCACAGCTCAGTTCTTTCAGCAATAACGAAAGCGGATTGTTGACAGCAATAAGGAAACACAACAATGCCGAGTAAACAGATGACGTTTCCTAGGTAACATAACAATGCATGCAAGCTGAACATTGTTGTCAGTCCATGTTTACAAATTGTTGATATTTCCTAGGTAACAAAATTACACATTTTTCTTACACTTTTTCGTTACCCTTTTTTGCGGAATGACACTGACTCTTCCATATAGACGTATTTACGTCAAAATTCTGAAAGTAAATGTGATGAGAGAATGAAAATTGGCTCAGATTTTATGAAAATGTTCTGATGGCAACCAGTTCATAGGAGTTCTTGACAATTAAATTTGATTTACCCTACAAATGAAATGAAAATTAAATACGTTGTCAATAATAAAACAACGCTACAAAGGTTTTATTGTTTTGTACTTCCAGACTAATTCAACATAATACATGTGTAAAGTGTGTTTGCTAGTCTAATCTACCATATCAGGTTTTTGTTGTTGTTGTGAGTTTACACTACAGGATTGATAAAGTATGTGTGTAAATTCCTGTAAGACGTGTTAACTGTTAGGTAACTGATTTTCACTTAGTTCCAATTACCTTCTTATCAATAATAGAGGTCAGTGCTTGTACAATGGACCCTTATTTTCGCTTATCTTTCACTTGTGACTTAGGCGGAAGTTTTATGAAATGAGCTGCAACTTACGTAAACATTCTCTTCGTATTAACTGGAGCCGATTAACCATAATTAGCCTCACAGCTGACCGATATGTAATACCCAATCGCCATCTGTCAGGCATAGGAAACCATTACAAGGCTACAGTGCATGAACCTCATTAATTCGGACATACTTGCATTGTGCTGCTATCTGGTGGAAGATTTTAGTATTTTAGCTGAGAAGAGAT
>NW_019060514.1:516724-542016 GCF_000696155.1 Zootermopsis nevadensis | reverse complement strand
TTCAAAGGGTAAACAGATTTCAAAGTGTCGTAACCTTCGGTGCAGATCACAGTCAAACACTTGGACTCTTTCCAAGAGGCTTATCTAAATATTCCATTCGCGTTTCTTGTCTCTCGAATTCCTACAGCTTCATTAGCCCACCGCAAATCTCTTCATTCAGGTTTACCAAAGATATTATGAGAAGCACGGATACAATATTTCTCTCCATGTGTAATTTATTAAACTTCCCGAATATCTGATATACGGCACAAGGAACCCGGATGTATTTCAAAGCACTTTGCTGTCTAAACATTTAAATTTACCTTTTTACGCAAAGTAAAAGTTCTATCACGAAATATAAACCTATTGAAATTAAATTTTGTCTCAGGTGCCACAGATATAAACAATTTTAATGCCATTTTGAAATAAAATAACAAATTACTTACGAGAAGCGTCTTAACTTTTTCTAACGAGGAACGTCTTCCTGTGAGACCGCCTGCCATTATATTCACTTTTATGACCACTTTGTACGTTCTGTTGTACGAACAGGCCTCCTTATAAATACCTTAAATTATCCCATTCTTATTTTATTTCCATGTCTTTAGTGTCTTTTACGATGTGATCTTTAGAGCGTTCGGAACGAACTGGTAATAAAACTTATTTTTATTACGCAGAGTCTTAAACTGCAGCGTCATGTTTCTTCCTTGAAATGTGTGCATGACTTAATTAGGAAAATAACATCCAATGCATTAAGGAAATGGAATCAGAGAAATAAACCTGAAGACGCTTAATGTCCGTAATTCTGTCTGCACCGGAAGAAAATGCTTCTGCTAGATTATTAACCCCTTGAAGCCCAAATGGAGCTACACGCATAACTTTATTTAACGATAGGTAACTCTTCGTTTTGTATTTATAATCATTGAACGACTGTGTGTAAACAGCGATTATTTCCTCAAAGAGAATTAAGAAATTTATAATATTACAAAATGTAAACGTTTATGAAGCTGGTTTCTGCTTCCATCATCAGGTGAAATATGACAGAAAAACGTGTCTCTTGGGCCCCATGACTGAGCTCAGGAGGGTCACAACATATTTAAAACATATTTTGCTCTTTAAGTGAAATAAAAAAAAATACGTAAAATTTTCATTGTCAGTAATTTATTAGCAGAGTATAACCCAATTATTGATTCATGTTTTCAAGTGTAAGGATCATGCTTGACGTTCTCATAAGCCCTCACGGGCACAGGGAATGAAAATGCTTTAACGCTGGTCCAAATGCTCTTTGTGTATTTTTAACACTGTGATACTCTCGCACGAGGACAACAAAACTCATAAAAATACTGAATATCACATGGAAACGGACTAAGTCTTTCTCAGGGCGCTTCTACGGACCGTAATTTTCCTACCCCTCGTCGAAAATGTGCTGTCAAGTGTGGTGGTATGGTATGGAAGACTGCAGTAATACAACAGTGCAAAATATATATTTAATTAAGTGAAGCAGACATACGTCAGGCATCTTAGAAAACACATTTTCCCGTAAAAGTCGAGTTTTCAGAGCGCCTGTCGCGTGCGGCAACTTCTCCGCCACACTTGCTTGGCGGGCCTGTATCTCACTACGCACAGGCGCATTAGCAAGAACTACAGATTACCGTTACGTTATTGAGATTTTAGGTTCTCAAGGCGGTGATGTCGATGTTGGCCTTGTCGGTTTTGAACACAGTATGGACTTATAAATACCAAGGTTTTGGTGGAACACACTGCTTCCATTATCAGTTGCTATATTATATTATTCACTGTAAATCGCCATGTTTACTGAAGTTCAAAATCGAAATGCTTTAGATCCGTCTGCATTACAGATATAAAATTAAATTATTAACAGATCATCAACATCACGTTTTCCTGTTAAAATGGGGTGAGACTAGGCCTGAGAAACTACGGCATCTAAAAGGTCTAGTGTCCATCCCCAGATGATACAAGGGTAAATATGGAGCAGCAGTGGGAGAATACAGGACTTCGAGGAAAATCTATCCCAGTGCCACTCCGTCCACCACGTAGACCACGCTGATAAACCTGGTAGCGAACCAGAATCTCCTTGGTTAAAGCCGATTAACCCCTCTTAATCTCGATTCGCATTAAAATTTTCGGAAACACAATGGCAACATGACAGCCATGAGGTTAGAGATAAAATACGAAATAACATCGGTAGTACAGCTTACATTCCGCAAGATATCTCCGAGCTTCGTTGACCCTTACAAGCACAAGTCGGTAGGCAACCAACCGAGACACGTAGTGGGAGAAAATGGAAGCGATAGTCCCATCTGTCGTCTTATTGTGACGCAGCTCAGGCTCGCAGATATTTTACGTCAATTATTCGGTTTTTGTCCGTCTAATCACAATTCATATTTAAATTTACAATTAAGATAATTAAAATATCATTTTATGTTCCTCATCGAACAATCGATTTACAATTGGAACATCTTTTTACAACATGTTTCGGTTTCTATATAAACCATCTTCAGGTGTAAAAGTTAAAATTATAAACTTAAAAAAATTATATTTTAATTATCTTAATTGTAAATTTAAATATGAATTGTGATTAGACGGACAAAAACCGAATAATTAATTACATTTCACAATATGACGCAACTATATCATCTTATTTTACGTCAAATTTAGGAATACTCATACATTTTCCGTTTCTGTCTTTGCTGAGATATATGAGAGTTTTCTGTTCAAAGATGCCAGTAAAAATACTTCTTTCTCTTGTCTTTATGAAAGCCGAGTAATTACAGACGAAAGAACCAGTGTTTTAAAACGTGAAAACTCGTGCGAAACACTAAAAGGGATGAAGATAAATGCCAGACTCACAGCGCCTGCACGCCGGTGTACAGGTTGTCAGGAACATCTAGGAGGCCGGTTCCCTTGCACCTGCATTCCACTGCTTCGTCTTCCTCAGTCATGTTCCAGCAGTCACACCACCATAAATCGCCACTGAAAGTCATGGCGGCCTGTTCGTTGCCGGAACGCACGGTGGCTCCCCAGTCACTCTCCGTCATAGCAACCAATCCGTGAGCCAGAATACATACCACGGCCATGTAGATCATTCTCTGCGGACAGAAGGAGAAAAACCGAAAAGTGTATAACAATTAACACCTTCTTGCACACGGCAACCAGTCTAAAATGGATTTATGAGGCCGAAACCTGTATGTATCAAAATAGGGAGCGGAGTATTTATGTTAACCGCGTTGGCCTGGCTAACACTAATAAAATATTTGTCTTCTCTCTTACTTTCGTGATTCAGTGGCAGTCGAATCGGTCAGATAAAATGCATCGTTAACCAGCTCCAGCAAGTCAGGCGCTTTTCGAGAGTGTAAGCCTCAACCAGCTGGCTAACAACGCCTGGCTGGCTAAAATTGGTTAAAGACGTATTTTATCTGATCGGTTCTGCTATGTTTCAGTGTGTGGACTGCTACTGAATGACGAAATCAAAGGGAAGACATTTTATATTTTGCTTTTCAAAGTGTTAGCTCGGCTAACACAGGTATCACTGTTAAAATTAACTCTCCGTCCCTGATTTAAAAATTGATATAATTCGTAACGTAATATTTTATATTTAACATAGTGTATGATGAATACCTGGTAAGTATTTAAACCATAAATACGTGATGTATATGAGAAACAAGTGAATACATATGGCAAAAGGAAATCTGAAGGGGAAATGGTCATTCATTTGTGATTCATTTCGTATCATCACTTATTGGCCGATCCCTCGTCCAAGGAATCCTATCAAATGTCTATAGATCAAAACCAACGAAAAGTTGGGACCCGCAGATGCTCAAGGCACTTGAAGAACGGGTCATCCCAGTATCCCCAATATCATCTCTTATTTCCCCAAGAACAATTCTTCAATTATATCCAGTTAATCAAACATTTTCAAAGTGCCTATGAACCTTGATACAGAAGTCTGGGTAGTGTTCGGTCCAACCAGATGATGACCTTGTTACGAACGGCCCGAATTTCTATCAGTTCGGTCGTAAAGAGTCCAACACGCAGCTGTGAACTTCCCACTGTCGTAATGAACCCGATTGTCGCGCAGGGCTCGTAGACAGTCCTCCACCAGTTATCGCTCGAAGCCCTTGAAACTTATATGAGGAGCTTCAGAAGAAACTTGAATCACTTACGACATTTTTCTATGAACTTTGAAGAGAATTGTCAACAAAGCTCCGCAAAGCGGGACACACTTCTTCTGCACGAACTTCTCAACGTTCAGAAAGAATTACGTGTATCTGAAGAAAACAACGTATAATTTAGATCAAAAAGGGGACGGATTCTTTCCCTCTGTACATATAAATCCAAAGCTTCTCTCTGCCACTATGTTGATAGTTTTGATTAGATTACAATTTGTTTCATATAAAATTACAAAGTTGCATCTATGCTAAGAAGTACCAGATGGTGCATTCTCGACGCCAGGAACTAGGCAAAAGTAATTGATGAAATACACAAACAGCCCGCTTTGTCACTCGTTTCGGGGGCAGTTCGCCACAGAGCCAGTGTGGACGTGGTCGCAAATATACTGCCAGAAATTAGAAATTTTGCAGATTTTTTTTTTAAAACGCTCAATTCATTCTGTCTTAGTCACAGTGGCAGCGTCAAGACGCCCGTCTTGACCGATCGAACACTGGGATAGTGAAGATGATTGACTATCAGGACGTAGTCTGGTAGAAATTGGCCGGAGTTTCAGAGGTGCTCACTGCCTCCATCATTAGGGAGAGTACCTAATACTGAGTGTACTAAGGTGATTTAGCAGCAAAATTTAATTTAAAGATCATCAAGCTCGTATTTATTCGAAGTGGAGCGATTAGCTGGATAACCTGACCTTTGTACAGAGTTTCGTGCATATAATTTTATGGGGCACAAACTTTAGCATCTTTCGTGCTACATACGAGATAATTAGCTTCGTTTAGAATCAACACATTTATCCGATCTGAATTTGATTGGTGATTCTAATCAGTGGAAGGAAGTGTCTAATCACATCTCAACAGTCGAGGAAACTAATTGTGGAATTTAAAACAAATCCAAATTTTTACATCAACATGGAAATACTGTATGAGGTGAAATGTAATACTTCAATGGGAGAAAATTTATTTGTGTACAGCATCTAAACTAACGTTAAGGGGAAATGTTAAGATTGTAACATCACATTCACTCACAGCTGTTACATTAATTGAATCACGATTTAAAAAAACAAAAACTAGCTGATAATTATAATGCAAATGAAGCCCGTCTGGGTGTTATAAGCGTTTATTTTTCTGTGTTAACTGTTCTTGGTTTAACCACCAGTCCTCTCTGTTAAGTGCAGTCACAAGCTTTTCACAACGAGAATTGATTGAATTATATGACGTAACTCGTTGTGGTATCCATTAGACCGAGTTGTTTGAAATCTAATCCTTCGTGACTATCGACTGTGTACAAAGTACGAGGTCCCTAGCTTCTGCTGTATCGATAATCGACTTTCGTTTTCCAAGTTATTTTAGTAATGTCGCTTGGATCATCAAATGAAAAGTGTTGAAAATCAAATCACACTGCGGTGTGGTGACATCTAAGGTTCTAACGACGGCGGGTATAAAAATGTATTTTATCTGGAATGTTACACCACGTAGTCTAGCAGATATTGACTCTGAAGATGGGGGCAGTAAGATTATTCTTAACGTCTTTCGGATTCTAGCAGATTACACGGCACTACACCTCAGAATACAGCCATCTTGACACTGTAATATATTTTACTACGCCGTAATTTATCAATAAGTAATTTAAGAATGGAATTATCGTAACATTACTTCCAAAATTTAAGTGCTTTGGAACTATGCATTGCTAATAAAAAGTAAGCTTATCATAAAATTGTTAACAGAAAAACCCAGGAAAACTATGGTTCATAATCGTTTATAGCTTAATATTCTTTCTGGTGTCGAGGTTAAAAACTAGTGGAGCTATATCCGTATCCCCCCATACGCCTTACTTCCACGAGACAAATGGTGTGACATTATGTTAAAACAAACGACAACATCTCTTCCCAAAATTCATAATTCATAATCATTTCACCATTCGATGCTACATAACCTATTAATATCAGAAAATGTCATTAAATCAACTACGAAAGATGACGTATTCATGCCATGGAGTTATTTAATTAACATAAACTACTGACTACAATGCTAAACGTATTCAAGACTTACAATGAATGAAATATAACAAGAAAGAATGTTTTTACCGCGTTGCTTCGACTCTGCAGCGAATGTGTGTGTTGAGACAGAGAACTTTACTGTCCGGGACGGCAGAATGAACTGTGCTGTACGTAAGGCCTAGAGAGGAAGGAGACAAACCGGAGAAAGATTAAGATAATCCGACAGTTTAAATCTGACAAGCTAAATCCGTATTACGTCCCTTCTCCATAGTGAATACGTCTCAGTAGAGTAAAAATACTTAATCATCTTCAGAGGGCACTTGTGTGCAGACCACAGATCTAATAAATTCACTGTAAATCAATAATTCAGTCTTTAAAGAGATTCATTATATGACAAGGGTAGTTCATTCAGCTTTTAAACATCACATAAATCTCTACTATTACAAGCTGAATGTATCGATACTGCCACAAAAACCCATCGTTAAACATGCATGATCTAAGGTTATCACGTCGGCAAGCTGCCTTCTGCTTGGTCCAGCATAAGCTTGAGCATCGCCCTGAAGACAGACACAAAACTAACCTCCGAAGCGTTGTAGATGTCTCATGTTCAGGCACTGAACACTCCTATGGTAATATTATTTGTATACCATCCTCAGCTGGGTAATGGGTGTAGCACGCATGGGAGAGATGAGAAATATACAGACTTTTAGCCGGAGAAACTGAAGGGAAGAAACCACATGGAAGAAACACGTGGAGATGAGAGGATAATATTAAAATGAATCTTAAATAGTATAAACCGGTATAGAATGCATCAATCTGCAACCGAATAGTGACAAATGGCGGGTTCAAGTGGGCATGATCAGCTTTGATATAAGACGAGAGATTGCTTGAACAACTGAGACACTATCAGATTCTCAAGAAGAATTCTGCCGCATGCAGCTAATTGGCTGGTTGGTAAGTACAAATCCCGAACACAGATATGGAAATAATCTGAAAAGAATCAGTGTTTACAAATATCACAAATGACTATAGCAGTACGAAACAGCATAGGTTGTTGATGCAATTATATAAATTCTGATAACCCTCCTTTCGAATGGAAAATACCTCTCATGAATAACACACTGGCGCCACGCAGCTGCTGCTAATTAATAGCTACAGCCGTGTTTTCGATTCAGACTAGGAAGTATCACCAAAGGCGTGGAGATCCCTCACCTGTTATGTTCTGTAACATTAATGTGCTAATACAGGCCGCATGTGTGCGATCCAAAGGCTCTCTTAATTCCCTAGTTTCATTCGCGTTTTCATCTAACTTGAGCAGCCAAGTTTCCATGAACTGAAGTGAATGGCATGAAAACGCTTTGTCTGCGTGTTGTAGGATTTGAGGTTATTACGGCGGTAAGTATGAAGATGGCTCTCTTCTGAAATGTGGCGCCGTGTAGCATGGTAGAAATTTACCGACGCTTCGGAGGTCCTTTCTGCCTCCATCATCAAGGCGACGAGTTGGTAAACTTCTATCAGACCAACAACCCAGGAGACAGACATTTTCAAAAAAAAGTACGTCTATTATGAGGCAATAATTAATTTTACTAAACTCAGTGGCGAAGCGTAACTTTTTAGAAAAGTGTCAACCAAATCTCATGAGAGGAAGGGGGGAGGTATTTCCATACCAATATCTTTTACGCACTTCTTGTGTCGTAATCCTACACATCCTTGTCTTACTTTTTTTTTATAGCTTTGGGTGACTTGTAGAAACTAAGAACTTTCAGGTTATTCTAATATAGGTCAAGGAAGACATTGAAAGCAGATTAGCATAAGCGAAAACAGCCTTCTTCAAAAAGAGAAGTCAACTAGTGTCAAACATTGACCTGGAATTAAGAAAGATTTTTCTGAAGTTGTATATACGAAAGCGAAACACGGTCAGTGGGAAAGATAGAAAGAAGGAGGAATGTAGCGCTGTAGAAGAATGTTGAGAATTAAGTGGACTGATGAAGTACGAAATGGTCTTAGGATAGGCGAAGGAAGAAGTCTATTGAAAATCTTACGAGAAGAAGAGATAGGATGGTGGGACACATTCTGAGGCACCCAGGATTGGTTAATTTGGTAATGGAAGGAACAGTTGAAGGGAGGAATTGTAGGGGGGAGACAAAGATTGGAATATGTGACGCACATTTTTGAGGATGTGGAAATGAAGAGATTGGCGCAAGATGGACGAAAATGGAGGACCACATCAAACCAGTCGAAAGACTGATGATAAACAAACAACAAAAGATCAATTATCTACCTAACCAGGGTGCCATCTGAATATAAATTCAGTCCATATCTTCGTACCCAATGCCTCTGCAGTAGCGGTCACGAAATTACTTGCTTCATACCCCCCTCCACCCTTAAAGACCAGCTTAAAATCACCAGTACAGCATCGCTAGCTTTGCTACGCTGCTAGCTCTGAGCTGTCTTCACTCGCCTGAGCAACGCTGTTCATGTTACAACGTTGTACCATTTTAAGCACGATGTTAAGCGTGAAATTTGGCGACGGGTAACTTTCTCAATTTGATACATAATTTCTCAACTCCACCAGACCCTGTCTCATTATCCTAGATTTGATGACATTAACAACACAGCTGAAGAACCTAAATTACTGAACTCGTAATGTATTTTCTCCAACCGCCGTGCTTACTCTCAGTACTTCGCCTTCAAACACCGCGTGTCCTGATAAACCACGTCGAGCACACATAAGCCAATCAGTTGAAATCTGCGTGTTGACAGCTCCTGACGCTTCTAACAGCCATTGGCATTCAGGTCACACGGTAACACGAGCATTGTGATTAGAGTGACGAACGTTCTTAGGCAGCAAACTTCTGAACTGCTACGCGCATTGTATGACTTTGCATAGGAAATTATAACTTCATGACTTCGAGGTCAATGCTTTAGTTCAATAATAGGCTGGCATCAGAGAGCAAAGACGGTAGGAAATCCTCTCGTCCTGACGTCATTAAAGGCGCTTTAATGTAACCCTCTGAAACCGAAGCTCGTCTGAATAACATATAAGACTTCAGTCCGCACCGCAAAGAAAACACAGGACTTTACCATTACAGAAATCAACTAGTTAACGTTGTTTTATGACACAATTTGAAGCTTTCACGAGCAGAGAATCCAAATGATTTTGGATGGACTATAAAATAACTGAAAAATAATCCAAAATGATTGGAAACAGAGCCTATATCGGGGGAAAATATTAAAACAAAAAATCATCTGTGTGAAATTGGCGACAGAATGAAAAGAGGCAGAGTTACAATCCATTAAAAGAAATTACAAACCACGTGTAATAAGGAAATCGAAGCACTTCTAAGGAGGTTTTTAGAAGACGAGATTAAGAACTGGCCTTGACTGCTAAATGATGATTTTGATGATGAGTTTTACTAATGAATCTCTCCACCTTACTTGGTGCGATGTCAGGTGATGATGGAGGCAGCAGGAACCCGTGAAATGTCGGTAAACTTCTGCCAGACTACACGGCGAAACATTCCACAAGACAGCAACCAACTTCCACAGATCATTTTATTTTTTAATTTGTATTCACGCCACCCTGATGATGGAGGCAGTATGACCTCTGAAACGTTGGTAAACATCGACCAGACTACACAGCGCAACATTCCACTGGACAGCAACCAACTTCCACAGATCATTTTATTTTTTAATTTGTATTCACGCCACGTGAACAACGCAAGAGAACGTCTTTAATTATAACTTTAGAAATCCCGAAATTCTGTGACGAGTAAAATATTCCCATGGTGACTTCACTCTGTTTTCGTTCTGTAATTGCTACGCGCAGCTTTACTGGGACTCCGGAACCTTTTGAAATTCATAAATATGATGCTATAACAATCGGAGTTAATGAGAGTCTGGAAAAATTTTGTTTCATAACCAAAAAAAGGCTTCGCATTCTACCGAGTCGGATTAAACTAACGAGAACGTAACGAAGCAAACTTTTACGATCAAAAACCATCCAAGTGACTGAAACTGAGTGTGCGCACATGGCGATATTTATTGGAAACCTGAACATAAACATTCATCGACTACCACAAAATCTCTGTAAAAAAATGGACATAGCAATTATTTTCCCCTCCAAATTTCTATAAAATGAACGAATGTCCTTCTATCCGACTGTGTGACTGTCTGAATCCCTTTGCATTTAAACAAATCTGTTAAACGGATTTGAAAACAATTTTTGCCGGAATTTATCTTGGTCTCTCACTCCAAGAGAAGGAAAGAGATTGTGTTTTTTTGAGAACGGGATGGTGAGGAGAATATCTGGTCCTCAGAGGGGTGATGTGACAGGATGCTGGAGAAACGTGAGTACTGAGAATATTCAGTGCCCTCACTGCCCTGATGATGGAGGCAGCAAGAACCTCTGAAGCGTTGGTAAACTTCTAACAGACTACCCAGAAGACGGCCATCTGTGTACTCACCGCCTTAAGATTCTCAAATCCTAAAAAGGAGATTCATAATTTGTACTCTTTATCGAGTCAAGGAGGATGGGATGGGCTGGACATGTAGCTTCCGTTGAGAAATAAAAATTCGTGCAAATTTTGAGTTCAAAGGTTCAAGCAAAATGTCATGTCTGAAATATTTTGTTTCCGGTGAATTAAAAATTATGCAATTTTGTCATCTTTCCATAAAAACATGTTCTTATTCGCAATAAATAAACACTAGGTCCAATAACGCGTAGAAATCGTAAGGCCTCATGCCAACTGAGGTGTTCGTGATCATGCTGGTCGGTTATGGCACAGCGGACAACAACAGACTTCGTCACCTCTAAAAATAAACCTTATAACCCCATAGATTATTTATTTCCATTGCCGGTTTAAACCAAACGCGGATGCTAACATGCAGAGTATCCAACGCTACTTAAATTATCACGCCTATAATCAGACAAATTCTTACGTAATTTACTATAATTTTCTATAATGGAATTTTATTGTGATTAGACTGACAAGATTTAAACAAATATATATTTATCACAATACGACGCAACTTTATCATCTTATAATTTTAAAGTTAATCATCATTACCAGAAAAAGATTCTGGACTAGTTTAAAATACTTCATATCCCCACAAGAAAAAAAAAAACTTACTTATTGCGGAATCTCCAGTTTTGCTCTGTTATCTTACAAATGTGGGTTCATTGTTGCACTGAGCTCGTCAATTATTGTTAAGTAATTACACGCGTCCACGCCTAACCGCGTCCTTCTGTACGTCACGGTCATCAGCGTGTCTTTATACCACAGAGCTGCTTAGCACACGAACATAGGGATTAACAAGTCGGATACGTCCGTCACTGGAGCGACTCTCAGAACTGAACGGAAATCTAAAGGCATGTCACATGTCCTCCAGGTCTACTTAAGCTAGTTTGTCACATGACCTGTCAGTCTCTAAGACAGAAATCGTTATGGGAGAACGTTGTCTATTGTGTGGATAAATATAGACGCATACACACATTTCGGAGATTGAGTGCCTCTGTGTTCATATAAAAGGAAGGGGGTGTTCCCAATAAGGCTATTTATAAGATCTGGACCGTCGAGAAAACAACTTCTGTACTTCGAACACTGAAAATAAGATGATAAAATGTTCCATGTGCGTCCTCACCACGGTACAGAGGTGACTATTATTTATTATTTAGTGTTCTGTCTGACGACAGGTCCATATGAACAGGATCCTTCCATCCTTTTCTCGGACTGGGACCTGTTCATATACGTTCTTGGCAGATGATCCAGAAGTGGTTTGCCATTGCCTGCTTCTGTGTGTGAATGGAGTAATTGTTGGGATGCCACGGAGGAAAACTCCGTGTTGCCTAGACCACAGCCTTGCCCAACACAAGTTATAAATTCGGGCACCGCCGGGAATCGAACCCGAGACCCCAGGATTACAAGGCCAGCGTTCTAACCGCTAGACCATATCCTAAGCACTACGTGGAATTGGCTCGTTAGCTTCGAGCTAGGCTGTCTTAACCCCGGAATTCGATGGGGATGAGGTTAGGTAAAGCCGCGGAATATCCCACCAGTCCATCAGAAAATTAAATTAAATATTTTAATTACTCAAGACTTTATAAACAGCGGAGTGGTAATGAAAATTATGTTTGAATTATTTATTAATTTATTGGGTTTTTTTTATTCTAATGTTACTAATTTCTCGTGAGCTGCGACGTGAAGTTTAAAGCCGCCATAACATTCAGGCGTAAAATATGTAACAATTCTATTTATTTTCCGTGATTGCGTCAGAAAAGAAGAAAGACAAAGCTGACACTCGGAAACAAAAGATGCCACTGAAGAGATTATAAAATATATTGGGAGATGGGAAAACCACGTACATAGAATTGATGGAGACATGTGACGGTGAGAAAAGGAGATAGGGAGACCCTCGGGTCGGTGGAAATAGGATTTTGACTTCGGTGCTGCCATTAAGTCGCGTAATTCGTCAAGAAAATCTTAAGAAGGAAAGTAGAAGGCTGTGTTCCTCAAAGACGATTCGTGGGATTCTCAGAACCATCTCTTGACGCTGAAGATTTGTAGAAAACGTTTCTCCCAAGTTTTGGGAAAGCAATCTTCAGCGTCATTTTATACATAAAGGGAAACTGTGTGCTTGAACCACACACGTGACGACTGAAACAGGTACATTTTTTCCTTAAAATTAAGCGTGAATAACAACTGTAGAAAATCTCATATTTTTTTTTTAAATTTAAATTCACGCCAACTTAACACGTTACGAAATATTATCTTAAAGAAATCTAACAGTTCTCGAGTGTTCGCTAGTATTAACCTTGGGGATTTATGGACTTAACGGTTGGTACCACTACATACTGAAGTAGGATAAAATCTAAACATCACATTTTGCTCAGCCTAATGGGACACTTTCACGAATTCAGATCAGTATGGAACTCTGTTAGGCGCCATCTTGACAACAGTAGAATTTTTCTAATCACCTGTAACTTCTCTGTGCTGGAGTACTTGGTTCTAATCCACGTAAAGAACTAAACTGTACATGACCACAAGATGGCTGACGCACGTGATCGACATATCATTACTAATATAGTGTTAACAGCCTCTGAAAAGAGACGGGTAAACAAGCAAGTGATATGACCATCAACAAGGCGCCGTTGATTTTAAGTAATGCTTATGTGGTCTATTCAGGTATATCAGTCTATTACGTCCTATAATACATTTGCACGTTGATTTATAAATAGATGTTACGTAGCTGAATCAGCAATTTTACTAAAGAGAAATCCAGAAGGTTTACTTTCACACGTTAATATTTCAGATGGATGAATAACTTACTAACTGACTAAAATACAAGACAAATAATTTTATGGGATAAGAATGCGAGTATTCTGTATCAAAAGCTAGTCATTTGACCGGATTCAGAACATGGGGGCGATGAAAAATGCGTTTAAAATTTTGGTTGGAAAGTCTGAAGATAAGAGACCACACGGAAGACATTAGTGTAGATGGAAGGATAATATTAAAACTGATATTTTAGAAATATGATTTTTGGTTGTGAGATAAATTTATTTTATTGAAAATAAAGAAACTGTCGAAATAAAGAAACTGTCGAAATAATATTTTTAAACATACTCTTCATGAAGTTAACTTGTTAAACAATTAGTCTGAGCCCCCATGAAAATATTCTTACGATACGCTATAATTTTTGTTTGGGCAGAGAGAATAAATTCATTTACGTCGGAGTACAACCGAAGTATTGGAAGAGATTCGAAACCAAACCATTTTGTAATGTTCAGTAGTTTTTACGGACAGAGAATTAATTCACTTATAAAACTGGAAGCATGTAATGGACGGAGATGAGATTGTAGCCCGGTCTCCCTTTTAGCTACGGGAATACAAAGGGATGTTACACAAAGCCGTGGTTTTCGTTCGCACATGGCGCTATACCCCAGTGGCCCACTTTTCTGACTTTACTCGCAGTAAACCAATCCATACTAACGCTACGTCATAGCTAATTTTTTAAACGGTTGGCTATTGTGGTTAATTTTAAGCCCTGGCATGCAGGACTTGTAAATTTAAGTATGCACATGACGATATCGGAGTAACGGAGAGGAGATATATAATGTAACTTTGAATAAAATCAGTTTCGTAATATCAAATAGTCATTCATGTTTGATGAAATTTTCATTTTTTGCTGTATTTTGTAACTCTAATGTAATATGCAGAACACAGGGCGCCAATTTCGTCAATATGTAACAAATAACAATAATTTTCTAATCCATAATATATAACTTATAACATAATTTTCTGGAAACAAGGATTAATGTAACATCGATTCATAGGACGATTTATAAAAAAATGAATTGGAGTGTATTTGTAAGGAAGGGGCCGCAGATCTAATTTCAAAAACTACCCCGGTACTTGCCTGGAGGGACTGAAGAAAACTACGGAAGATATATCAAGATAGCAGGTGTAAACTCCGAAATTTGAAAACGTGACCTCCCGATTAAGAAACAAGGAGCCACAGAATCCAGTGGATGAGGAATGGGTATTTTAGAAAATTTGAAGAGGACAGCAAAACGATTATTTTTAGAATCTCTCATTTAGAGTGACTAAGAAAAACACGAAATGTATCAGGGTAGCAGATCTCCGGCACGAGTTTCGAACCGCCGACTCCCTGATTATTAATAAGTACATCCAAATGATGAGATATTAGGTTCTCAAGTCGGCGAGTATGAAGATGACTGTTTTCAGGGATGTTTTGCGCCGTGTGGTGTGGTAATCTACCGACATCCCAGTGGCGATCTGGTGCCTCAGTCATCAGGGCTACGCCCCAGAAGACAGTCATCTTCAACTGTATCGAAATATTACGTAATGCACACTGTGGCTACTATCTTATTAAATATGTGTACGTACACAAATCCCTTGCACCAAATTGTGCTGCGTACAGAGAGCAGAGTCCAGGTCTTGGAAATCATTAATATATAAAAATAAGTGAAACGTCTGTGCAAAGAGTGGTAATACGAATCATTTAATCTGTTTTCCAATATTTACCGATAGTATAAACCGCAACATTGCATCCATATGTAAATTTAGCAGAATGAACACAGGATTTAGAAAACTGTTTTCTAAAAATATAAAATTTATTTACAAACCACTGAAACTAAGCAGAATTTCAGGTTTTCACGGTGGTGAGCCTGAAGATGGTAGAAGTTTACCGACGTTTCAGAGGTCCTTGCTGCCTCCATCATCAGACTACACGTTTTTGAAACGTGCTTGATATTGATTTATCTATCTGAACAAACATTGACGCAGAACAACTATAACTCATTCCCTGTATCACAATTTTATGTACGAACTAATTATTATTGTACACACATCTGTTTGTGTTTGGCTTATCTTTTAAATCATGCGACAAAGCATTTTATTATCAGCTTAGTGTAAAGAACGCCTTTAAAATGTAACGAAATTGATTAAGTAAGACGTAAACTGCTGTTATGTTAATAGAAGAAAATTGCTATTATACAGTGTACAGGAGACGCTGACGTAAGATATGTTTAAGTAAGAACGACCACGAAATTTGCCTTGCGCTAACTGTAGGCTGGAATCATCAAACCCACATGTCAGGGATGAACATCGAATTGTCGCAAACACGTTAGAAAAAAAATACAGTTCGTCCCTAATTTTATTCATCACCTTACAAATTATTCGTCTTAGATGTCGAGAGTCCCTGATGATACTGGCTAACTTCTGTGACGTTCAGCTGTAATGAGTGTCGACTGCTGTGTCAATTGTTCATAATGGTTTCTCTTATGGTGCAAACTGCTGGGTAGTAAAATGTACGTCTGTTTGGTTAACTAAGCGAACATTAGTTTACTCCTATGTATAGACACAAACACTGTGCGTCCATTCATAAAGACGTGAACACTTGACGAATAAAAATACATTCTTTAAGGGGGAAAAAAATTGTACTCCACATTCACGTTTAAAATATTCCGTGCTGTTAACGAGAAGTTACCGTCCTGTTGCGTCAACGTGTTTTGTTTAAAATGTTGTTTGGTTGTGTCAGCCGAGGTACGGTAAATAAACACGTGTTTACGACAAACGAAAATAAAATTTTATTCTGATACGTACAAGACTTTCACATAAAATAATATAATTTGAAACGTAACAAAATATACCGAATAAATATAAAATATAATTTTGTATATCTATAATTCCCGGATTTTATGTGTATTCAAATTTTAGCTGTACTTACTGAGGTTTTATTTGTTTATTTGAATATCTCCTAGCAAATGCTAAGATAGTACCTCATAATGGGCCAAGATCGCTTTCACACACGACTCATTCTATGCTGTTTTGAAAATTTTTAATTTTAATGAGGCTACTTATAAGACATTGGAAGTAGAAATAATTTCCAATAGAATGTAAATTAGCTGATATGTCGAAGATGAAATATATGTGGAAGTATGGAGAGAGATATATACTCGTTGTGGTCACTTTTTGGAAAGAAACATGGGAAAACAAAGCTAAATCAATTTAAATCTTATCACTGTCAACGGCATGACTCGGTATCCTCGTTGCTAAAAATACGAAAACCACAAGCGAGGCTCTCACTGAGGTATAAAATACATAATTTTTTTTACGCATTTCACTGCTTGCACTTAATGAGATTTTGTTGTGTCTGTGATGAACCAGGGGTTAGACTTCACACTAGGTAGCATTAATATAACACAAGAAACATTTTTCATCTCTTCTCGGATTTTCGCTAAGTTACGTGACCCGAGAGCAGGGACTGTCATTAATTATGGGGTCAGGTGACACGATACTAATGTAAACACGACAGAGGTAAGTGCAAGGCCGAGCGACCCAGAGGTCACTCAGCTACTGTGTTATATTAAAACCCCACATCACGCAGATGGATCAGAACCTTATAGTGCAGGGGTTCTCAACCTAGGACCGCATTCACCTCACTTATCAACGTGAGGGTCGCAACGGGTTTTCACAAGAAGAATAATAATTTGAAAATTTAATTAAAAATGCTCAAAACTTCTCGATAGCTTCACAATAAATTTCTTTAACAAAATCACTCATTTGTGAGGTTTCTAACACTACTTTTCCTTCAGTAGTATTCTTACACGTCGGTAAAATTCTCAGCAGAATACAGACATATTCAGGGTTTTCGAAAGTTCAAAAGACTTCGAAATTAAACACGTTTTTACAATTTTTATTAACAGTCACCAAATTAATTGAGGAGATCGCATGCGTGGATTTGTTAACAGTCAACCGGATGACATTTTTTTGGACGGTAATTGACTACTACAGTTTCATTTTTCAAAAAAACAAAACCAGTTAACTGAGACGAGAAGCTACTGTGAATCTCATGATACACAGAGACTAAGGCTTAAATTAGTCCACACATCATTAAAATAAGTGGCATGTATCAAGTTTTAAAAATGACACTAATTCATCATTCCAGATGTGTTAATTTTCACTCTCTAGCTTTTGCAACACGGACTCTGCGGTGGTTTGAAACTACTGGCCCGCGTACCCTGCGGATTCTGATCAACCCAGAATATCTGACACTGTTCATAACTTGTAATAACGTGACATTCATTAAGCTTTCCACAAATGTGAAATATCGGTCTTCGGGGCTGTAATACGGAGTGGACTTATAGACAGACGCCAGCGTTTCGGAGGTAAATAATGCTTTCATGCTCAGGGCTGAAGATGCATACGACTATGATGTGTTATTCTGAAGATAATACTGAGCAGAGCATGTCACACTAACCTTCCTTCAACCTGGTTCCTCTCCTTTATCGCCAAGATAAATTATGCAAAAAGCAGAGAATCCAAGTCATGATCACAAACTGCATAAAACATAATTATTTATTAGGTTATTAAATTATGTTCATGAGATGATTATTATTTAATTTACAGACCGATTATAAAAAACCACTACAAACATTTCACCCACGCAAGATCACGCTATACGCGACATACATTTACGAAACAACATTGAATGTGATAACAAAGTACAATTGATCTAGAAGAGGATAACTTTCCGATATTTAATTGACATCTGACGAAGGATTGCATTTAGAATATTACATTTGAATTTATATTGATTATACACCTGAAGATGGTTCATTGAAAACCGAAACATGTCGTGAAAAAAGATGATGATATAATTGTAAATCGAACATTTCGATAGAAAGAGCATCATTTTAATATATTTTAAATATTAAATGTTAATTGTAGTAATAATATTTTAATATTTAATAAAACATTTTATTGTGATTAGACGGTTAATATTAAACAATTAAATTATGTTCTTTTATCTATAATGAGGTGCTAAGATCTTGGCACAAATATGAAGTTATAAGGGTACAGTCTGGACCTATTTCCAGTAACTATACCAGTGTTATAGAGTCTTAGAGAAACAACGGAAGAGTTCAGTCGGTATAGTTGGTAAATTAGTCACGTTTCGAAATGACTGCATCCCATTTCCACTGAACCAACCTGCTCGATTTGTATGCTTTCCTGTGTATGTAAAAGAATTTCGATGAGTCTATTCCCTATGCATACGATTATAAAGCATGTTCCTTCACAGTATTAATACAGATCCTTGTAAATACGCCCACTTTCGTCTGAAGCTTACGTCTCCACACTACCGACAATCCTACTGAGAAAAAACCTTTATCATCAAGTCTTTAGAGACAATTTGCCCGCTAAATCACGTGGATTGAAAGGCTGTTAATGAATTGACCGGTACAAAAATAGAAAACCGACGCCTCTTCAATTTCACTAATTGTTCAACAGTTAAATCAATTAAAATCTCGTCGTATTTTTAAAACACTCGTCTGACAATACAGACGCATTAACAACAAGTAATTCGAGGCAATATTAATTGAATAAACCCTCCTAATAATCGATTTCCTGTTTTTGTAATCAGCCAAGTTCCCACTCTGACAGACATCAAGGTTTGAATCTGAAATTGTATGTACTGGTCGACCCATTTCAATTCTGTCACTGCGAATTGTTTAATGTCCACACGGAACTGAATGGAACGAAGATTGTGTTCAGCGGAGTAGAAAATACTCACGCCACGGACGAAATCACTTAAACAAGAAGCTGACTACAAGGGTTCATGAATGTGTTCAGTGACGTCATTCCCAAACTGCAGTCAACGGATTCTTTAATATTTTCCTTTCTTTATTTAATGAATTTTAAACTGCAGTCGTAGTAGAATGGTTATCAATTCTGACCGAGATTTCTCGTGGAAAATACCAGAATAGTAGGCCTAACTTGAATTCTATCACGACTGTATACTTTCTCATCCTTTCCAATTAACGAGCCTATTCATAAATCATTCCACGCCACACATTCTTCGTAAATGATGAATAGCTTACCGAAGATTCCCTATTTAGAAGCTGACAACTCACAGTTAGTCAAGAAATGACACATCTTTTACGACTCATTACCGCGTTTACACGAGGAAACTGTCCTAATGCAGATAAATCCAGTACACATATTCCCACCCAGTTTTTCACAAGATCCATTTTTAATATTATCATCCCATCTATGCCCGTGTCTTCCGAGTGCTTATTCCTTTCAGGTTTTCCAGCCATGTTTTTCCTGCGCCATTGACGGCGTTGTTAAGTAATTCATAAATGTAAAACACGGGCTAAATATTCAGTCCCTCGGATGATAAAAATAGACGACATCTGTCAGACTAATACGGACTACCACGCTTAATATAATCTAGAATGTGTTGAGGCTTTAATATGGTTTCTACAACCGTCATGAATACAGCACTCTATGCAACTTACCATTGTAATCCATCAGTTAGGCAGACACGCTACATGGTTACAGCATATGTGAGCATACTCACTACATCGTAGGAGCATTCCCTTGGCTCGATTACCTGTGTATGCCCTCTGTACTCCCGGATGATCCCGAAGTGGTTTGCCATTGCCTTCTTCTTTGTGTGAATGGAGTAATTGTTGGGATGCCACGGAGGAAAACTCCGTGTTGCCTAGACCACGGCCTTGCCCAACACAAGTTATAAATTCGGGCACCGCCGGGAATCGAACCCGAGACCCCCAGGATTACAAGGCCAGCGTTCTAAACGCTAGACCACCTCATCTTATTATTATTTAGTGTTCTGTCTGACGACAGGTCCATATGAACAGGATCCTTCCATCCTTTTCTCGGACTGGGACCTGTAATAAATTCTGCGATAATCCTGTATACCAAGTTATTTGGTAAGCAATCGGCCCAATGTGTGATGTGCATGAAACCAATGCTAACTCTTTAAAGCCGAGTGGTAACTACACGCACCACCTGATTTAACACCCATAAACCCCGCGGTTTCTGTTTCATTTTGTAAACAGCAATCATTTCCCTAAACAGAATTAACCAATCTATCTTTGTGTTGGTAATATTTTGTATCGTATTTTAAGTAAGGACAGCATTGAAAAAACTGAATTTTCAAGTAATACATTTTTGTATTCGGTAAAGATTACACATTTTCATATTTAGATCGGTAGTGGGATACGAAATGACGCAGATTTTCAAATGTGGGTTTTCCGGTTTGTAACGCCACGTGGGCTCACTTCAGACCTGAAGATGGAAACAATATACTGCTCCGAAACACTGGTATCTACCCGTAACTGCACATTGTATTACAACCGAGAATATCAACATCGTCATCTTAACTGTCGTGAGAACCTCGGGTCTCCTCAGATGTCGTATCTAATCCTGTTCATATACGATAAACCGATTTATCCAGCGGCTGGCACAATTTATTACGATAAACCGATTAAGGTACTGTGAATATAATTACACTTTCAGACGTGAACACAAAGATCCGATTACAGGGCAGCCCCCACCCCCCCTCCAAAAAATAAACCCCCGATTCACTCTACTGTCTGATGCTACATCCCTTGGTCCTTACATTCACAATTTCGTGAAGTGACAAGATTATGACATCGGTGAGCGTTCTCTCTAATTAACCCTAAAAAAACTGAAGGTCAATAATGAGTGAGATTTCAGGTTCGCGTGGCGACGAGTATAAAAATGACTTCTAAGATGACAGGCGATCGCCTTTATGATGGAAGCATTAAGCACCTCCGAAACGTCGTAAAATTTATACCATACTTCAGGGTGTAACATCCCAAAAGACATCTTCATACTCGTCGCCATGGCAACCTAAAATATCACACAGAGATTTTTCTTCGTAAAATTGTGAGGAAATGTGTTTCGGCCCGCAAAAGTTCTCAGCCTGTAAACAATCCCTGCGTACACGAGGTTGGTTGTAAGTTACCTTGTGATTTATAAATGCTTCTTATTACTGATTCAGAAAAAAGAAATATTTATTTTCACGGTGACTTCACATCTCGTCTATTTACCGCTGAATGAGTGTTATTGAACTTAAGCCTTGCTACTTAGTCTTACAGCTGAGTTCTGCCTCTCAACGCGCTCGCCACTGTGATGCTACACATCTGAACAGCTATTGAATTGTCACGACGATGATGAAGCAGAACAGTTTTGGTCGTTTCACGCGTGTTAAAAAAACCCTCTCTTTTTCCGTCGTATTTTTCACAGCTATTGCTTGTTTGTTTGTTTGTTTGTTGAAGACTCATAGCCACTCCTCATATCTCTATCCATGTTATCGTAAAAGAAACCTTGTTCAAATGTTTAATCCTTTGAAACCGAAGAGAGAAAGATAATGAGAATAGCAGAAGTGTAGAGGGGGGGGAAGAGCATCTTGTAGTTAGAAGGTCCCCAGGAAATACCCGCTCGTCCTTCTGTTAAGGATAGAGTAAGAGTGAAGACGTTAGTGCGATAATTGGCAGAAACGAAGGAAATTTTGAGTTGCATATTAAAAAATGCTTAAGTTATTCATTTGAAAGTTTAGAATATAATTTAGCGGCTTCGGCTGGAGCGGGGAAAGTTGGACAGTTTCGAAGCCTACAGAAAAATTATTAACTTCTTGATCAAAATGAACAGTAACGTATCCCAAAATTTAACTTGCATATCCGATGACACAGGGAAACAAATTCTAAAAACGCGAATGTAATCGCAACAGACTTGTACCGTAGTAGCTAAGCAACCGTCTTTGTATCTCAGTCTACGAAGTGTATCAAATTATAAGTTTAATGAGATCAGCAACGCAGACTCCATTGTCTATAGAAGAGCAGCGATCCTGAAATTTTCCGACAGATTTTTCAGAATTCTATCACCTGTAGCAACAGCGACTCAAAATGAACGTCGCTTTGCGACAGGTTACTGAATTAAGTGACGGGACCAATTCTCATGGGACATGGAAGGAGCATGTGTGTGTCCGACACAAACTGGACACAACCAGTTACACTGTTTACAGTACAGCATCAAAAATAGCTAGAACAGTTTCACAACGCATTTAACTGATGTACAGTCCCACCGAACTCCTTCGAGAAGGAGGTGATGCTAGCAAACATAAAAATATCAGATCTTAACATTTACCTAAAACAAACTGCACGTATAATGAAAACATTTTACACATAAAAATTAACGTTTTCCCAAATGTGTATTCCTTCCCCTCTTGCGCGGTTCAAGGTCCAAGGAAAGTCAATGGCTAATGTAACTTAATTTGTTGAGGAACGCGCCAGATTTGTCACTCTGTACGTGAAACTCCGAACTTGTTTGAAGTCAACACCGAGTAAAAGGTTTTCGGTTACAGCCATCGGAAAACCCCACAGCTCGAATGTAAGACCTACGAAATGTTATTTTCCAACCCCGGTACTCAGAAGACGTCATTCAGATATCGCATTCGGTTACATTGTCAACAACTAATTTGAGGCACCTTCTTAATTTCATTTAATAAACGCCCACGTGTCAAAAGCAAACACAGACGATCTGAAAACCTAAAGGAAAGAAACTTTGATAAACAAAGGTGTAGATACAAGGAACATAATAAAATGGATTTAAGTTGGCAAAAATTACACGCAGTCCAAGGAAGACAAGGAAAGGCTAACCTTGAAATCACAGGGACTGTATCATGACAAATTATTGAAATTCTAAAAATCAGTAACCGAATTATCGATATTCCTGCTTCGTATTCGGGAAGTACTGAGTTTAAATCTCAGACCGTAGACTGCTATCCTGATCCAGTTCATTCGTGGGATTTCTCAGTCACTCTGGGCAGTTATCAGTTGCACATAGTACCTTAAAACTAGGCCACAAACGTTTCCTACCATATCCCCTCCACTCCATTATTTATTGATCGTACCATCATTAGATGTTTCATAGTCTGGACTACTAAATAAAACATAAATACGTGTTCATGGTAATTTTTAGAATGAGCCCCCGAGTCCGTGGTTTAAACAAACGACCCCTGAGGTCACGGCCACTTTTTTAAAAAATTTAGTGTTCGGTCTATCCACCGCTGTTCCCCGACCTGTAAGAAGCATGGTGGGTAGCCTACTTCAAGGGGTTTAATAAAGAACGTAATGCAAGCGGGAGAATTTGTTAACGTCAGATCGTAGTTAATAAGCTTACAACTAATTGTGAGCAAAGTGGTCAGACTGGTAGCGTTAAGTGCCGTCAAACTATACCGTTCTGTCTGTAAGTAATAACATTATGAACAAAACTTTGAAACTTTCAACTAAAAGTGTTCCGAGCCAAGACCTCTCTAAATATCTTACCACCAGTAAATAGCCCATTAGAAATTGTGAGAAAATCTAAACTAGTACACACACATAGTCTTCAGTATTGTCTCATACGGCCTAAAATCCCTTAACAGCAAATAATTACGAGCCAGAACTTGCCTATTGTGTAGATAAGAATAGAGCTGGTTACGTCACATCGTTGTTGCAAAGCCGCGAGTGGTTGGTTGGTAGGTTGGTATTACGTAACACGAAAAATGTCCCACTTTTCCCCTCACTCTCGTTTACTTAAAAGTAGCGGCATGTATGTTTAACGTCTTAAATACTACTTTAACTTACAGGATGAACACATATTTTTCAGATAGAATATTCATGATTTTACACATCAAAATGGTTGTGATAAAATTCATATTTAATTATACAAATCCAGTACCACGCCCTTATGAAAAAAAAACCCATTAAATTTGTGTTTAGTGCACATAAAACCTACCTACCAATGCAACTGTTTAAATATAATTTCCATTCATTCACATTTATCGCTGATACAAATGTACTATTGTAGATATCAATTAGCATGCCAATGGTGCGCTTAAAAACCTGGATAACATTTGAACGAAATAGTTATTCAAGTTTTAAAAGCCCAGCATTTGAAAAGTCCTGGGTTTGATATCGACCGTTTTCACTAACAATATAAAAATGTCAGTATTACGATAACCAGTCACCTGAAGCCAAGAGCATAGTTAACTCCCGAAACGTCGTGTATACTTTAATGGACAATTTTGAACATAATGTTCCTATAGCAAAATTCCTGCCTGATCGTTCATCACTAATGTCACAGTGATCAACAAATGTATAGATACTTATCCTTCTGACAGCAAAATCAAAGTTCACATTTTTCGGTGACAGATTGTGAAGTTTTCCTTCCCGCAGACTTGTTACATTGCTTGTTTCTTGTACGATGAAAAGCCATCAGTTCTAGATAATCCAGGGTTCTTAAGGGTTCTATAAAAGTTTTGCTGTTATTCACGTAGGCAAAGGGTTAACGTGTATTTTCCACACCCTGACATTAATAATTAAACCACCACGCCGGCACGCACTCTCGCGTGTTTGAGAGACGAAGGGGAATAGGGTTACTCAGCGAAGTTGTCAGGTCCGTGTTATTACCAGTTTAAAATAAACAACTCAGTATTTCATACACGATATTTATCTGTAATCTACACAGGAAATATACGGGTCCTATAATACACCTTTTAGTATTGTCCGCCAAATTTCGTATAAATTCGGTTTAATCATGGCACATGGCAAATTTTGATTTAAATATTACGTAAGCGACTCTCCCATTTCAGAGTGGAACAATGATATTCTTCTAAATCGTGTATTGATTGGCCAATAAATTTTTTTATGTTAAAATATTATTCTTGGTATAAATTTTAAACACATTTCTTTTCTGGGGGGCAACCCCCACCCCCCCCCACCCCCCCGAAGAGG
>NW_019060514.1:498977-513173 GCF_000696155.1 Zootermopsis nevadensis | reverse complement strand
GCACTTCCATCTTCTCACGGAAATGCAAATAAAGACGTTTCACCTACCACAAAATTAACTCGTTTTTCGGCAATCCGAATGAATTTTTTGTACACACATTCAATAGACTGTAATGCTTTACGATCCAGATCCAAAGAATAAGGAAACATACGCACACCGTGTCATCAGTGGGCCCGTCACAACGGTAACTAGGCTACGGGCTGAACGACCCGGGTTCGATTCTCCAGAAAGACAATATTTTTCTCTTTTGCATAACGTCCAGACTGCCTCTGGGTCCCACCCAACTTCCTAGCCAATGATTACCTCGTCAACCAGTTGATCTTTGTAATGGTGAAGCGTTGTGTTTTCTTCGCGGTACGGACTGAATTCTTTAATATTATTTAGACGAGCTTAGGCTTCAAAGGGTTAACCAGTTGATCTTTGTAATGGTGAAGTGTTTTCTTCGCGGTACGGACTGAATTCTTTAATATTATTTAGACGAGCTTAGGCTTCAAAGGGTTAACCAGTTGATCTTTGTAATGGTGAAGTGTTTTCTTCGCGGTACGGACTGAATTCTTTAATATTATTTAGACGAGCTTAGGCTTCAAAGGGTTAACCAGTTGATCTTTGTAATGGTGAAGTGAAGTGTTTTCTTCGCGGTACGGACTGAATTCGTAAATATTATTTTGACAAATTTCGCCTCTGTCGATCAGAATCTGGTTGTATGTCGTAATCGGTTGGTCGCCATGTCACGTGTATTCTGTTCGATCAGAAAACTTCGATGGACTTTCTTTTAATATGGCTGTGTATGTTCCTGCAGCTGTCTGCAAAAAAACCTTCCGCGACGTCACGCAAATAGTTCGTAGGCCATCACCGTGACGATGTTGAATGTCTTATCTTGTTTGACTTTCGGAAGAAACTGCGCACCTAATATTTCGTTCGAGGTGACAAGTCGGTGATCCGTGGAAAAGGGAAACATGTAGCACGACAAAAAAATTCTGTCACAGACTGAAAGGCAGAGGGACTATTTCCTGTCAAATTAATGTTTCTGATTTCCGTTTTCGCGGTCGTTTGTTAGAGGCAATGCCAGTGTAAGTGATCGTAATGGTCTGATATATATACAGCTTTTTACCACTCCCCTTCGCAGTCGTGGCTTGTAGAAAGCTTTCTTTCCTTGTTTGCCGTCTTCAACGATTTGAAGACAAAATTCCAGAGTATATTTAAGTAAATACATTATATTTTTCCCTCTATCTTTTTCCATTCGCATTACAGTCCGATCCACTCTCTGCATAAATATTTCGTCACCACATATTATTCTTTTTCTTCATACTTCATAATTTCGTGTTATGTCTATTATCAACTTCCATTTCGAGTAATCACTGTTATCATCCTTTTTAAATGTGTCTATTTGCAGCAGTGGGCATAATTTAGTAAAATTTTTAATATATTTTCACTTATATGTTAGATTCTGACCTGAGCATTAGACCAAATATCTTCCCCCTGTGGTTCACATTTGCAAATCCCCTTCACCTGATAATTCCCCTAATCATTTATAAACCATCTACTTCCTTAAATCTCCCCACTTCAACTCTGAAGATGGAGGCAGTACGTTGCTTCCGAAACGCTGGCACACAGTCAAAAATACTACATGGCTGAAGAACCTAGAAGAGAATTTGGTGAGATTTTGGGTTCTCGCGGAGACGAATATAAAGATGGCTGTCTTATAGGATATAAATAAATAAATAAAGTATTTGTATAAAGCTTTCGTATACAACTCTAACATTACACGTTTCTTCGTACAACAGGCCAGACAGATAAAGTCTCATACACGAGAGTATTACGTAAAAATAAACACTGTGTACACGACAGTGTTACATATATATATATATATATATATGCCTATTTTATTTACTTATGATTATTAACTACGAACCAGGATAAAATCTTTGAAAATAGTTTTCTTCAACTTTAAATGTTCTTAAAAATTTACGAGATATGCCGTTTACTGGGCGTGAAATTTCTTTCACTAATGATCAATGACATTAAATGTCAAACAGATATATTTTAAAAGCAGTTAAACACTTTTATTCATAACACATCTGCATTATTCACAGGAACACAGTTTCTTAAGCCAGTTGTTGATATATCAACCGCTGATGGCCGCTATTCTGTCTACAAGAGTAATCAGTTGTGTTAACTGGTCGGTCGGTATGTGTGCGTAGTTTGTTAGACCGTGCAAATTGTTGATTTCGATGCTAGGCAGGCTTTTCAGAGATGGCATTCTTGTCCCATCCCAAGGGCTAGACTTAGTTTTGAAAAGAAGCAGTTGGTCTGTAAATCTATAGTGACCACACCCTCACATGCGGTACACAACAGCTAATGTGATTTGAAGCTCTCAAGGAACTGATACGAAGTCGAAGTTTGTCTTCACGACTGTAACGCCTTGGAGCTGAAGATTGAGGCAGTAGGCTTCTCCGAAACACAGGTACGAGTTACATACGAGTTGACACTGTGATGATACAGGGAGTAGGGGTATCTGAAATTTCGGTAAACTTCTACCAGACTACACGGCGCTACGACCCAGAGGACTCAAGGTTTTAAGAACCTCAGATCCTTAGTTTCTGTAAGGACACGGCTGCAAGTTGGCATTCGAATATTTCCTTTCCTTTCTCCTTTCCATCCTATAGTTTCTTTATTATTTATTTAATTTCCCTCCGTCTATGTTTCCACTCTTTCTCTCTTTATCATCCATGCATTTTTAAGGCTGGCTGGTTCTTTAATTTAATTATTTATCCTCAATTCATACTTGAGTCAAATTGAATTGAAATTACGAATCACGAAACAAACATAAGATAAACACTCAACTGTGATGTACTTTAAGGTACTAAACAGTCATTTGTCTTGGAAGAAGTTACTATAACGACAAAGGCGATTAAGGATCATCAGTACTAACCTATCAACCGGAATATTCCCCAAAGGACGTTTCGGAGTTTATTTGAGTAAAGAACAGAGTAGGTAAATTTTGTACTGTCAGGTTAACTTTCTCAGTAGTTGCGATTTCAGTTTCTGACACCGGCAACATGAAGATCGCTGTCTCGTAGGACGCTGCGTCATGTAGCAGACGTTTCAGAGGCAAACACTTCTGAAACGTCGGCCAATTTCTACGAGATTACACTCCGCAACATGCAAATGCTGTAAAATTTTAGTAAGGAATGATAAATGACCGTAAATGGTACGTAGGGACCTTAAAGGCGGTGGTCGTGGTCTATTACAGCACTAAGCTCGACAGACCGAGTACACCCAGTCGAGATTCGAAGTGATTTACTCCTGTGCAGAAGCCTACGCGTTACCGCTGCACTAACCTGCTTCGGTCCGTTCTGCGTCGAATTAGCACGCGGACGTCGGCGTAAGTTTCAGCTGCAATACGCCCCCTTATTTTATTCCAAGTATCTGTTTAAAGGTCTATCAGTCATGAAACTGACAAGCAACGTTCTGGGAATCCCACGGAACCTCGTCGTGTAATTAAACGGGTACCTCATCATTACGGGGATGCCCGCTTCTACGAACACAAAATGAAATGCCAAAATGTTCTATTGTTATCCGTGGTCTGTGGCGCGACTAATGGCAGATGAATATAATGTTTAATTGTGTCAGATGGGCAGTTCTCACTTCCAGTGGGAAAAATACGAAAGAAACTTCTAGAAAAACTTGTTAAGATACTGTGCTTACGAAGCGGTAATGTTTCAGAAGGAACAACACTCTTCTCGTGATCTCATGTGGCTCTTGGCGTCTATTGGTGATCTAACACATCACCTAGAGTTCTTCTTAACCACGTTTAACGTTACTGTAAATCACGAATTACAAAAATTATGACAAAGGAAAACCCATCTTTCAAGACACATTCAAGAGAAGATGAATAAAGCACAAAAGATACATCGCCAAAGATATTCTGATAGAATTGAGATTTTATCGACTTTTCATGGTTGTGAAACATGCAGATAATGGCTTACAGGATTTCGTTCAGCACACAGGTATTTAAAATTCCTGAAACGTTTCCTGAATTCAAATATATGGAAACGTGAGAATTGTTATACTATGAAGAACGAGAATCCGGGTAATTAGAATATTTTTTTTTTTGTGGATATTATCCATCTTCTAGTAAATAAAATATAAAACGTAAAACGACGTTTCGGAGATGGGGATCCATCTCCGCCTTCAGGTTCCTACTCAGTTGGGCCCACTAGATAGAGCCCCATCTCCGAAACGTCGTTTTACGTTTTATATTTTATATACTAGACGATGGATAATATATAAGAAAATTTTTATTCTAATGACTCATCGCCATCGTCAAGAACTTTTAGATTTGATAGAGAATCCGGGTGTTTCTTTTTTGTGATGCAACTCGTTTCCGGCTGTCAGCGAATTACGTATGGCTGGTGATGTAATGTGGTTCTAGGGCGATAATTTCCACGAGCACGAGGAGTGAGCAAATTAATGCCATTGGCAGTGAAACTGGTAAACTTCAAGATACTATTTTGGTACCCAATTGGCAAGATAGTTTAGCAAGATGATCCTAATTTGAATCCTGACTTTTAACAATGTGGAATATTTTATGGCCCCTTTTAGTCCTTCAAGTCAAATTTATGGATAAAATTCTGACACTTTTCTTTTCTAAATGAATTATGGTTTATCTCGGTTCGTTATTTTTCTGACTGCCGAATGTATATATGGGAGACAAGAAATGCGTACGAAATTTTGGTTGGAATTCCTGAAGGGAAAGAACCACTCGGAAGATCTAGATACAGATGTGATTGAAGTATTAAGATGGAGCTTAGGGAAGCCAGTTTGGGGGTATGGATTGGAGTAATCTGGCTCAGGACTGGATACGGTAGCAGGCCCTTATGAACATGGTAATAAATATTCAGATTTCATAAAAGGCGGAAAATTTTTTTGGTCAGCTGAGCGTATAATTTCCTTCCCAAAAAAGGACTCTGCTATATGCAGTTAGATTACTTAGTTTGTGGTTTGCACAATTACTTCGGGTTCGAATCTCCACCCATGGACCAGCCATCAAACGATTTTTTGATTCAAAAGGTGAAACAGTACCTTAAAAAAAGCCCTAGACTGATTTATTCCAAATCCACTTTTTCGAAATGTTTAGATATACAAAGAGAATATACAGAGCGTTCCTATGCTTAAAGAAGGCGTATAGCGAAATCGGATGTTAAACTCCATATATTCCAGACCTTGACCGTACTGTCCGGTTTATTCCAAGAGGGCTGAGACCCGAGTATCCCTTGGACAGGTCACCGAAAAGGGCTAATTTATTCCGGACGTGATTGGAAAGCGAAAAATCTCTGTCTCAGGTGGGAATCGAAACTGGGTCGTCCATCCGATAGCCAGTCACCTCGCTGACTCAGCACTGTATCGTAGCAACAGAGACCTAGCCCTGTGTCTCTGGAACTTGCCCCCCAGCCCAGTTCCGATCCAGCAAATTACTTACAATTCTCTAAGGCAAGTCGAAACACGATGGCTTCACATGCGAGAGCTAATTCTGTAAAATTAATTTCGTTTTTGTCTCCTTCCTATCTTAATTAAACACAAGTCTTTTAAGGTTATTCCTGGAAATATAATTTTAAGACAGCAGTCATTGTGCGAAATGCCTTGTCTCCGACTTAATTTATTATAAGAGCTGGGGGCTGCCCGAAACCTTCGAAGAACACATGCTGTAGGATTTAAGCTTCTCGTGGAGGTGAGTCCGAAGATGGCTGTCTTCCGACATGCAGCGCCGTGTAGTCTGGTAAAAATTTACCAGCGTTTCGATAGTCCTTGCTGCCTCCATCATCGTCCTGATGATGGAAGCATCAAGGAACACTAAAACGTTGGTAAACTTAAACCAAATCACACGGTGCTACATCCCGGAAGAAAAGAATGATCTCCTACATTGCACATTTTTTCGCACTGACTCTCGAGAAAAGTCATTCATTTGTTTCTTAATCTGCAGGGACTGACTAGGGACCCACACCCTTATAGGGCCGGGGGGCGGGTACCCTCTTACCTTCCTCACCCAGCCCCCAATCCAACAGACACTTTCCTCCAGCGGTCTCAGTGAAGAATACGTGGAGGTTTGAAGGGTTAAACAAAGTAGACGGAATGAGTGCAGAGATAGAGATATTAAAATTCGTAATTTATATGTCTCGGTATCTTTGAACACACAAATACTCAAGACTAATTTTGGATTTTTATCCACTTATTCACAGTTTTTAACGACGTTTTGCCCTCATAGTCAGGTATTTTTTGAGGTTTTAAGGTTCTATCCCAGGTTTTGGTTACAGGGGCTCCATAAGACTATGGAAATTCTTGGTCAGAATATCATATTGTCTGACACAGTTCCAAACCCTTGATATTCCGAGTACAAACCAGGATATTAGTATGAACATTCGACCTATCACTACGTGTCATACTTTGCAAAACAGATTTTAATTTACAACTTACAGTATATTCACTGGTATAGATGGGGCATTCTGAATATTGAAACAAACTACAATCCCATAATCCTCAGCGATGCATTGTGAGTATCACAGTTTCCAAAAGCGCGGTTCACAGTGTGTGTGGGATACTAACACCACACACAAAAACAAAAGTGTGTTTAAATCGAGCAAACAGGTAGGATTATCAAAAATTATTAAAAACAAAATTTATTCTAAAGGAAGGACAAAAAAAAACACTGATCTGAAAATGTCATGGATGTCATTTGGGAGACAAATAAATACACTTATTTATTATTAAACTAATTATATGGAACAGAATCCTTCATGAGAAGCTAACAGTCACTCAGTTTTACCCTCTGGGGTTTACCCAACCTCCTACATATTGGCTAATGCAGACTTCTGAGGTGGTAAAGTCGCCGCGGAGTGAAGATAACCTCTCATATCCGTCTAATACGGAGGTCTTCATAACATCGTGCTTAATAAGTACCAGAGACATTTCCATTGAATATGTGATTAAGACGACTACCGTCTTCTGGAATTTTACGCTTCGAAGATGGAGGTAGTAAGCACTTCTGAAACGTCGGTTAATTTCTGCGAGACTAAACTGTGCAACATCTCAAAAGACATACATCTTCACATTCACCGTGAAAACCTGAAATCTCGTTCGATAAGGGAACAAATTTTAAAGCCATGCAGACCGTCGGTACAGTTGTTAGCATTCCTTCTTATCTGGAGTGTCCGAGGTGTATATTCTCCGTTCGGAGCCCGTATTCTGAGTAAATATTCTTTTTATTTTCCTCCTTCTCCCCAGGGAAATTAAAATACGCTACGACGTTCTCTTTCAACGTAATTCGCTATTAATAACATTATCAATCTGCCATTTAATTCCATGTTTATAAAGCATCGTTAAACAGGACCTATCATCCAACTTCTTACTGAACATTTTCTATCAGATTCAATTGATTTATATGCGGACTTACCTTCAAAGTTCACGCATGGTGTTCTTCAATTGTGTGTAACCGCACGGTGAGCCTCCCCGAGGAGGTGTCGTCCTGATACGAAGATGGTCACGCGCTGTGTAGCATGGAGATGTGACTTTGACCGACACTTTACACGGACTGCAAACCTCGTGGCCACAGCAAGATTCCCACCGCATCGAGTATAGTAAACAGCAACACTCGCGCCTGCGCCTGCTGCAACCAGCGCAACACATGTGTATGAGTGCCTGCATCAAACGTGGATCCGAGGGGCTGACTCCGTAACACTTCGTATGCTACGACAGCAATACCGGTTAATTCACCTTCATGAAAACCTCAGAATTTCACTTCTCTCCGTTGAGATCCACAGATCATACCAATTGTAAGTATTCTGAGGCTTACGAATGACGACTTCATTACAAAGACTCTCATCAATTGGTTAACGCTGTTTATTCGGAGAACCATACGAAACCCGGAAATACGAAATGCAAACTTTATTGATTCTTAAAAAGGACGATCTATACATAATTACCACTGCACTTCAAACTGTTAATTACTAAATTATCTCAACTCTTGTTCTTTTGTAACAGTAAAAGTTATAAATTTCGTTATACTCAATTTTCGTAACTTCTTCTACACTTACCATTCATCTAAATAATTATCATATGACGTTATTTCCCTCATTTCTGTTCCCTCACTTTCAGTGACGGTAATACAACAACAAAAATTTACCAGTAGGATTGCTAGGCTGTGTTAGGATTTTTGAATTCTCAGCTGTAATTTTGATTCAGGGACGATATAGGCTTAATAAACAATAATCCTCTGGCTTTAAAAAACATTTTATCAAAAACATACTAGAAGGACGCATGCTGGATTACAAGGAAGCTATCATAAATAAATAAATATATATGTCGACCCATAGCGCAGAAATGCGCTTGTGACGGCGTTTTAAAAATATATTCCACAGCAAACAAAGGCGTTGGTGATATTGCTCTTAACACTTCGTCATGCTTTCATTTATACGTATTTTCATACCATAAAAACAACGTTTTTTTCTGGACGAGTAATAAGTCACAAAATCACAAATAATATACAAGTTAAAAATTGTCTATTCTGAAGAAGAGATTGCCAATCCCGTCGAAATGAATAGCCTACTATGATCGCGTCTCTCGAAAATTCTAGGAACACAGCGCTGTCTCGTGACGTCTGTTATATGACAAGCTGTAAAAGACCTCTCGGCTTCTGTTCGAAGTACCGGTTCCATAGCCCACTTTATGGCTTGGTCAAATAGTCCATCAAAGCGTTTAGTTCCAGTAAGTTCAGGGACGCAAGGAATTGAGTAGTTTGTTTCTCAACAGTCTCCGGATACTTAACCCTTAAACCAAGTCTAAATAATGCATTCGTGGGGTGTTTAGGCACAAAGTAACTTCATTTCTAGCGGACATAACTATATGAACGATTTGACTCAAGTTAAAAGTTTTTGCACATAATTACCTTTTTTGTTTTGGACATTTACCACAGGAGAAAAAACATGTAACATCTAGAAACTGTGAGAAGTAACCCCAAAATTTCAAGACGGCAATTTCCACATCTGGAAATCTGTGACAGCTAGAAAAGTTACTCTCTAAAATCCATTCGATGCTTAGGGGCATGTAAGCCATTCTAAATTCAAACCAAGGAACTTCGAATACAAAATCTAGAGATTTACTTACAGACTAAGCCTGATAATTATTAACAGCCAATCAGTCAGACTGCAGATCATTCAATTAGTCAGCCGATGAATCAACATGACGATTCATGTACTAGCATATGACTGCAAATTATAGAACAGACATGATAATGAGACAATAAGTTTGGTGGTAAATTTGCTCAAAGTGGCCTGCAGAAGATTAAAGTGTCTTAACTTGTCTATTTCGCAATAGCAATTAGTAATATAAACCCTGACGAAGTCTGAGGAAATTAACTGGCTTTGATGGTCCAACTTGTCACCATTAAGGTTATTACGGACTTTATACACACAGGTTGTGCAAAATATGCACTTTAAGGGGAAAAAAAACAGCGTAATTTCAATGGCTTTAAAGAGTTAAAGCCCATTGGTAACTATATATACCAACTTCCTTAACAATAAATAACTCTATTTTGATTTTCATAAGATTCTCAGAGTAAATAGTGATTACTTCAATCTGTTTTCAACGGGTTCATTCATACTTATAAGTAAAATTCGTAATACAGTCTGAAACATCTAACTAAATATATGGAACAAAGTCTTTCTTGAGAAGCTAATAGTACGCCCAGCTAGTCAAGAAATTCCCCGATTTTTTATAATTTGCCATAGTTCTGAAAGTGTACGTAACGTATTTTAACTTTCTATACTGGATTCGTACAAGGTATGCATAAATAATACCACGAAAGGCAGCCAACGGAATGAATCGATAGAATTCTATGCCGTTTATCTCGAGGGGAAAATAAAGGAAAACAGAAATAAACCTCAGGCGATAAGTACTGAACTTACCACACAAAAGAATAACATAGAAAGCAAATATCTTTGCAGGTGTAATACAGACGTAGCAGAATAACAGCTAGCCTGTGTAAGCCAAGATAACAAAAGAAACACGAGCTGAAATAAAATGTCAATACGTCTGTTTATACCAGTGTTTTCTGCTGCATTAAGTTTTATTATACGTGAAATGGATGGTAACCTGCTTTGTTAAAATGAATTTCGTATTTCCCCCCCCCCCTTCCTCAATAACTTCCGCCGGAAACTTGATTTTAATAATTTACAGTATTTTCACAAATGGAAGTTCCAGAACTGTGGAGAAAAAAACCTTTTTCTCCTTATACTAGTAAAAGCCATCCTGTTCACGTCATCGATTGCTCAATTCAATCCGAATTATTAAAACAAAATATGAAACTACCTTTACGGTGATATTTCGGGTTCTCAAGACGTCAGTATGAAAATGGAAGTCTTCTGGATAGTTGCATAAGATTTTTATCTTCTAATATAATTCTCACTGCACCTCACCATGGTTCAACACAAACAAACAAAGGCTGTTCTTTTTTCACAACAAACGTGTAACGAATGACGGAAATTAACTGTAGACGATCTGTATGTCACTACACACTGATGTTGTTTAACTGTTGAATGAATTTCTCTTCTGCTTGTTGGTTAAAAGACGCCATTGCGATAATCGAAAAACTGTAATCTAATTTTAATCGATTATTTTTTTCGATGTCAATCAGAGATGTGTTTCCAACCTCAGAAAAATAAATAATTTATAATCCTTGGTGGATTACCAATTAGACACTTGGGACAGTGCCTCAGTAACAAGAAACTGTAACCGGACAGTAACATTTCATCAAATTAAAAGAACTCAAGACGAAATTACATAAAGAATCTGTAAAGTTTAAAAAGGTTACCACTCTTTACGAGATATTTGCAACTGTAAAATTTTAGAAAACGAAGCCATGTAAAATATAAACTCTATAATTCAAACAGACCATACAAATTATTTATAGGTGCATTTATTTCAAATAATTTAAATCAAAATCCTAAATAAAAGTTTAAGCAAATTTTCCCCCGTAACATAAATGAAAGATCCTTTTAAGTTTCCTTCCACAATCACAGTTAAGTGCTTAATGACTGTGTTAAAGCTTGTCTTTACGTACATTACCATAAAATACAATAAAATGAATGTTTTTGCATAGTCCCAGTTTACTTCACTTAGTTTCTCTGTACGTCCAACTTAATGTAGATCTGGTTACACTTTGAGTGACAGTGTAAAGGTATGAATCAACAAATACTTATTACTGACAGCTTTAGTTTTTAATATGCACATTACCATATGATATACAAATTCAATGTTTTAAATAATCCACTGGCCACACAGGACAACATCCGCATGGCTACCCTTCCTTCAACTGCAAACAACAAACTTAAAATGATAATTAGCATTATTACAATTAAAATCAGATTTGTACAAATAACATATTAAACTACCGTATCTACGTAAGGATCTTACCACAGAAATTATAAATTATTCATTGTCAAAATTTCAAAATCTATTAACTTCCGAACTCTCGTGAGATAAATTGTAATGTTTTCAAAAACTTAAATTATTAGTGAGGTTAAAGACGTAACTGACAAATCAATTGGTAATGGTAAGCACCGAACATTTTCACATTTAATTACAAATATTAAACAAAATGTGGAAAGGCAGATCACCCACAACCACTCAAACACAAAATGGTGTCATATTATGTAAAAGTCACTTCACTTAACAACAAATATATATCTCTCCATTTGTGGTGAATCAGTTTTTTTTGTGCTGTTCAATATATCAACATTAACTTATTTATATATGTGCTTGCCAGTCAACTTTACAAGTGTAACTAGCAAAATAAACAAGACTAATTTAAGTCATTGCTTCAAGAGGGCCATCTACGTGTATTGGAAGCCTCGATAATATCGAGTATATAAAAATACGGCATGTACAGTACTTGTGGGATGGCGAAAAAATACGGCAATTAATTATAAAAATCAGTAGGCCTATTTAATTACGTAAGTAAAGCGTGCATCCTCAAATTTCTAATTATGAATGTCACAAATCATAACAAGTGTTTTCAATGAGATCAAAATTAGGGCACATTACAGTTATTCAGTTTTTGACATTTCACGTTGTTTACCAACATTTGTGGTTATAGAAGTTTTATGGCGTGAAATATTGTACAGTTGTTTGCTACGTCAGTGAGGACCTTCATTATCTACACCAGTGGTATTCAACCTGGGGTACGCGAAGACATCTTAGGGGGTACGTGAAATTTAAAAAGAATTATGATAAGCACTGAATAATCAGGGCTACATTTAATACATTATTTTGGATGTAATTTATTTTATATGTAGATTATATACTATGTATAACTTGAATTATACACCAACAACTTTGGGGGTACAAAGTTGAAGAGATATTATATCTGGGGGTACGCGAATACCACTGATCTACACAACACTGCACAAATGCTGGTTTAGTGATTGACAATACCCACAATAATTACTTATATTATTTTCTCAAAAGATGGTATCGACTGTAGGTAGAAAACTTTGTTACAAAGGTAATTAATGAGTGACTGTTTGTAGGGAAGTGTACTTATTGCCAATTACTTCGCGCTAATCAAATGACATAAGATACTAAAAGCAAATACCTGTCCAGATACCAAACAGTTCAGATATATGATATCTGAAGCTTTCACAGCGACTACACTCGATAAAATCCTATCAGGCCACGTAATGCAATAAGTCGCCAAAAGAAATAGACGTTTCAGAGATACGATTCCTTCCGACTGGGAGAGAGAGAGAGAGAGAGAGACGGTTCCTGAAACAATGGTTTGCTTTAACCACTTGTAACGGGTGATGGCACAAAAGGATTCTATTGGGCCAATTCAGGTTTCTGCATATCTGGCTATATCAAATTACTTTACAAAGGGTTCTCACGATTATAAATATTATTAGGTTTCTGGACTCTGTCCATTGTGTAGTGATTGAGGTTAGTTTCATTCTAACAAATGTAACAGAATAGGTACTCCCAGGATTATGCCTATGGATGGAAAAAGATACATTTTCTGAAACACTGCAGTCTATTCAAAATACCAGACCACCAACAAAGTTCCTAAACACAGGAATACAAACAACAAACGTATTTTTAATATTCACTAGTCTTTGTAACATTGCTGGGAGAAATATGGGTTACCATGACAACCAACAAATACCTTCTATTCATCTGGTGTTTTCCGATTTGTTTAAGAATAAGAACTGATACTCCCTGAAATTACAGAGTACAGAACTACCAAAATCAGTTAATCCTGTGTCTCACTAACATTCTTCTGGATGGTTAACCTCTTTCTTATGCCTTCATGATAAATTCTCACATAACCTAAAAATTTGTAATGTATTCTAAAGCAATAAAGTACATTAATGCAAATAAGTCACATAAATGTGCTGCCACACTGTAGACAACCCTCTTTGCTCCTAATATTATTGCAGTTCTACCAACTGCATAAAGGATTCAATCGCTAAGTTAACAAAACACTGCTTTAAATCAGCATAGGATACATGGTGTCTTCTCATGACCACATAACCTCACAAATAAATACCTAACACAAGAAACAAGGACACTGACTGAGGAAGACCTAGCTACAATTTAAAGTGATGGACACTCGCTACATAATAGTACCGTACTAATGTAAAACATTCAAATTCCTCGTCGAAGAACATGTACATATACTTTAATTGGCACTTGGTTGCATTTCAGTAATGATATTATGTTATCACAATATGAGCTATTGTTTCTTCATTTTAAAATTACAATAAATGAGTACAGTTATTCCATTCTTCCACTTATTATTGTTATTTTTAAATCACCAGCACGCACACACACACACATGTACATATACACAGCTGTGTTTAAGAAAACAGATAATGACTTAAATTGAGATAATAAAATACTGCAAATCAAGAGCCAACTTAAGATAACTGATTACGAGTGTGACAGAAACTGATTCAAATGGGCACAACATAATACCCATTAGAAACTGAATATGATTTGCTGAGGTAGGGTAACTTGGCTTCATGTTCTTTATTGCATACGAGGAATAAATCAGTACAACCAGCCAGTGATTTAGATGATAGACGCACTATATTTAAAATAATAAATGGCAGAGTAAAGAAATCAAGAACTGTAGGAATATAACACTGG
>NW_019060514.1:485994-498811 GCF_000696155.1 Zootermopsis nevadensis | reverse complement strand
TGCGGCTTAGTTGCATAATATGAAAAAATAAATTAGTGTGCGGATATGCCACTTCAATATACCGTGACTAAAAATGACTGCGCTTAACATGTAAGAAGGTGCAGATGTCCTTGCACCTAAGCACCATGCTACAGGGGCATACGAGGGGCACAGACGTAAACTCCCACACATTCTTAACCTTAGAGAGCTTCATACTTCAGCCCAGTGAAACAATACCCACTAGATAGCAGGTTGGAAGGGCCTTAGAGTCAGCCCGGACGTGGCGGAAAAACGTCTTACCCCTGCTGGAACTGAATCCTGTCAAACCCACTGCTAATCACTTTACTGACAAGTTAACTAGGCTCACATATTTAGCATGCACAATACAACTACTGAGAACCAGATGCTGTCTTTAGCTTGGACGATATAGTATCAAACTATGGGGGTGATTAACAAACAACAAATTTGAAAGAATATGGAAGGAAGCGGTCATTGAAATTATTTTGTTTTATATTTTCTGGCACATTATTCAGAGTGAGGAATGCTGCAAACTGTCAGCTTAAAGTGTCAAAAGAGACATCAAGACGACTTTCCTCTCTTTTCACTGATTATGCCACATGCCGAAGATATACGGGAAGAAGCGATATTTATCATCTTGTTTGCGACATGAAAAGTGAGAACAATTAATGGTAAAGTTTACTGGCCATGAAGTGGTAGAAGAGATTACACATTAAATGTAAAAAGCATGTTTTTTTTTCTTGCATGCTGCGTGTGTCCCTAGCCAATTTGTAACAATGTTTCGAAAACCTCTTCAAACAATCGGACTAGGTCAGGAATTCAGCACGATTCCCCTTCAGACCAGCCAGTTTGTATCTTTATCTCCAAATAGACCACGAAACATCAGTATTTCACTCATAGTTTCTTTTGATGCTGTCCATGCCATCAGTACTGTACACCGAGATCCACCAAATGACAGTCCTGATTCCCACACCAGATTTGAAATTTCAAACACTGAAATATTACATTATAAGGTTTCCACAGTGGGTCTGAATGGGTTAAACAGTGCATTATACTATTACTACTGCTCAACTGAATGCAATACCTGTGTCAAGACCAGATTACATGCAAGAACCTTCATCAGTCAAGTGTCGAAGCACACGCAGTCTAGCTGGCCGTGCGTTGCGATAACATACTGCTTAACCATTAAACCCAAGACTTGAAGTCAGACTGGCAGCCCCATAGCACAGTTCTAAAACCCCTATTTTTGTATTATAAAGGTTAAAGAATACGCACCACATTCAGATAAAAAACATTGTAAAGTAAATACAACTTTCTATATTGCACCACAAAATAAATACCTTCTTCAACATCCTGGGTTCTTTGAATCTCTTAAGTGAAATCTCAGAAATTATGACAATTCATATCAATATTAAAACCAAGCTCCCCAGTGCTGAGATGTGATTTCTGATAGCAAGTATTAACGTCTGAAATCACCGTCCACCTCACTGGTTCTCTGTTCATGGCTGTAGTTATCAAAAACCAATGCTTCAAAACACATTGCTCAATTATTATATTAAACATAAACAATTAATCAAACACAACACTACTACAGTCAAAAACACTGATATTTAGAAAATATTAAAAAAAATCCATAACTCATATTATTTTTCTGACTACAGCCATGGGTTTATACTACAAGTGTCTTTATAAGGATTACAAAGAGTTCTTTTGTGTTTAAAAAAATGGCTACTTCTTCTTTTCTAACTGCAGTACAACTAATTATCATATATAACATATAGCATACCTCATAAATTTACAATAAGCTGCAATTTGATTCAGTGACCAGTCTTAGGTAAGACTCTTTCCAAAATGGGCAGGGAGAAGGAAGGATATGTCTGCGTGTTGTATAATAAATTTTGGCTCATCAGTGGTGCCACACAAAGTTAAGTACAGTACATCCACCATCTTGATAATAAATTCAACAAATATTTTAAAAGACACACACCTCATTTCCAGAGAACCAAATTTCTGTATTCTTTAAATTCTTCATTCTCATACTACAAGATGGCCACATGCAGGATATTTAATTTCAATAGGCAGAATCTTTTGTGGTCCCATATCATTAAAATTTGGGGAAAATCCTGCATGTTTACCACATGACACTACCCAAAATTTGAAGAAAAAAAAACTAACCAGCAACTTGAAGTGTGCCCTCATTCATTCTCAGCACATCCTGAATGTGTCACTTTACGGAAACAATTTGGGAGGGGGCGGGGGAGATAAAAAAAGGAGCTCTTCTATATTTCTGTTACGTTACGCTGCACCAGACCGTGCCTTCACCTGCTTACTCATTCAGAAAATTACGGACATAATTGCAGAAGACCTAACACACTAAATGAAATTAAAATGCATACAATACCTCTATATGCAATTAATTATAGGGTCACATTTATCTGCGACTATTATCTGAAAAAGGATTTTATTTCACTTTCCGTTATAATTAAATGCCAAATTTTTTATGTCATTATATAAGCCTAAAAACAACTTTATATTGTTCTAAATATTTGGGCAGTCACGCAAACAAAACTATAGTTCAACAGAAACTGCCACTTTTACTTCACGACGTTGCTCCGCAAGTGAAAAATGTTCTGAAGGAAACAAATCTCATAAAACTTGCCACGGTTTTACACAGAAAATGACCATAACAGCGGCATGTGTAAAATTTACGTAAGTTCCATTAATGAGCTCAAGAAGAATGAGACAGATAGGATATGAAGCATGTATGGGGGAAATGAGAAATATTTAAAAAATTTTGGTCAGAAAATTTTGGAAAAGGAAAAAAAGGACCATTTTGGGTATATGGGTATAGCTGTGACAACATTAAAATTAATCTCACAGAAACACTGTGCGAACGTATGAATTACATTCAATTGGTTGAGGATATGGATCAATGGTGGGGGCATTTTTAAACATGTTAACGATCATCCAGATTTCATAAAAGCATAATGTCTGATCTGATCAAGATCACTGAATGGATTTGCAGCGTACAGTAAAAGTATATTATCAGCAACAGAATACATTTTTCTCTCAAACATACCGAGTTCTTTTTTTGTGCATGTTTTGGCATTCTATTTTTTATAGGAATCCTCTGCTTTAGCTTTCATGTAACATTTGACTTCGAGCTACATAGATGATCCATTCAATCAAACAGGAAGAATAGCCTTTATTTGTATATCCCATTTTGAATTAATCATTCCTTTGGAGTTTGCAGTGAACTCGGTCTTACAACACATAACATGTGTGGAATTAATCGATGTTCCAAGAAAGTATACCAATAATCTCATGTATACAAATTTTCCAAATTTGATTACTGCATAAAAACCACGTACAGAATCACCAGTAAACATTTTTAACAAATATGCACAAGTAAGAATAGGCTTTCTAATATAAATTTCAAATGAACACAACTTTCTATAACCATTTTCAAGGTACCATTACATCATATATATATATGTGGTTACTCTTATTTTTTTGATTTGACTGAAAAAAAATCCCACTACGTATTAAAAAAATCCCTTAATGTTAACATAAACTATGACGCAATACTTCATATATGATTATAAATATTAAACAATGAAAAAATATGGAGTCAGAAGTGGTGTAGTTCTACTGTAACTACAGATAAATAAAACAACAAGATTGACAAAGTATTCGGTACGGCAAGGACGCATTCTGTATGAAGTATTTGGCCATCACTGTACAATGTGAAGAAACACAAAATATACCCATCTCATTACCAGTACCAGAACATTTTGAAGCCTCTCAGTATTTACTGAAATGTAACAAAAGGCATAACATGGAAATCACGCTGTACATACATTTCCTATCTTGTTTTATGTTAAAATTGTTGATAGGGAAGACGAGAGGAAATAATATCCGCAAATAAGGTGATAAACACCTATGCTCACTCTGACTCCATACTTAATCAACATTTGCACTGTGAGAGAATTTTATTTTAGCAAATACAATGCTGTCAAACCTAAACCCTCATATAACTTCCAAATTCCACACTATTAAACATCTAATTCAGCAATTCACAATTTTTCCAATATAGAATGAAACCAATACAAATATCTTCTTGGTTCATTACCTTACATGAATTAAATATCCAGAAAGACCACAGATTTTACCAGCGCACAAACATGGTAAAAGAACTCTCTGATTAACATAAATCTTTATCAAATTACATTATTCCACAATCTAATTCAGCATATGTACATGACTATTAAATTACAGAATTTATCCCGCAGAAAAATAAAAATAAAGAAAACCAACATACAACCCATTCAGTCGGGAAACAGACATCAAAACAGTCTCTACCAAGAAGTTGCCTAACCAAACAAGAAGTCATACAAATTTGTAAACAGTATTAAAATCAATCACTCTGTTTCGATTCTACATCTACAGACTGGATCGTTCATTCAGACCGTAAAGGGATAAACCTTCATTCCCATCACACAATGCTCACTTTTTTTTATATACCAGAAATGACATATTACGATAAAAGAGTTCATAAAATTTGTGCTGATATCTACCCATTAGATTCTGTATATTTTACTGAACATCCGGTAAGATTTACGTCGACTACGTCAGAGCAGTAACTGCGAGTACAGAAACAGTAAAGGAGAAACTGTTCACAAGCGTGAACATTATTCACATACGACTTCTTTAATCATCACATTCACATTCACACATCAATATTCACATTTCAGAAATCTAGGCGGTATGACGTAGGAGCAACCATTTAAAATATTTCAAACATTTACAACGCTCATGACTCCTTCATGCTATATGACAATCTTCGTAACTTTCCCACTCACTTGCTCGGCCGTTATGACAGTAAAGAATGGATGCAAGAAGAATTGGAACATGTAAAGTGAAAGTGAATAAAATAAAGATTCCCATGCAAGAAGCACAGCGAAGCAGCCAAAAGAAATGCTACTATTGTCAGATATTTTATGTAAAAGGGCAGTGTTATCATTCCTAAGCCACCCGATTATCATACATATAGAACGGAATGAGTATCTGCTTCTGTAACATAACAAATGTCTGAACTGAAGCATCCATCATCTCCTGAGCTTCCAGCATGCTTCCACACACTCCCCTACCCATCATGCACAGTGTGTCCAACTCCCACACACAAGCTCGAGATCATCATATGGCAGCTGAACTATAACCATGGCTGAAAGAAGGGAACACATTTTTCTAAGTTTTACATACAGTAAGGAAGTACCTAGGTTACATTAATTACAGTACATAAATATCAGTCACATAAAACAATATTATTAAAATTATGTATAAATTATACTACCACTTAATTATATTTATCCACGACCTACACGTTTCAACATTACAGGGTCTTCCACAACATAATAATTTAAAATGTACATTCGTCACACATGAATTTATAATTAATCGGTAATGTACTCTGTACAAAACTTAATTTGTAATAATAATATGGTTTCTATGTCTGAGTGATATTTATGTATGCTAATGTAATTAACAGAATACATACATAGGAAACTATAATATAGGTTAGGTTAGGTTAGAATTTCAGTTGGTACTTTTCAATAAAACAGTAAATTTCTAGCAAGTAACATAATTGGTAGTACTGGACAGACAAAGTGCAGAGGAACAGACTGCCCTAGGGGCCCATGGAAGGAAGAAGGGAGGTGGAAGAGAGGGGATGCAAACCAAAAGCTTCTGTTTCCACAAAACTATTCTGTATAAGGTGAAATTTCAGGTTCTTGTGGCAGTGAGTACGAAGATGACTGTTTTCATATTCCGCAGAATGCACAACCTTATCTAAGTTCTTTACTAAATTTATATTACACCAAACAGAATTAGGAAATCACATTCAAGAATAAAAATGGTTGTCCCCCATTCGAGTACGTTCCATACACCTTCTTGCCGTCACAAGACACAAGCAAGTATAGCGATGTAACAAGCCGAACCCCTTGACTGCTTATAGGCTGTACCACTTGGCACAAAGTTTTATGAATGTAAATTGCGAAAGGGTTAATAAATGCCATTTTCACACACAAAACAAATGTTCATTATACTTTTAAAGTTTAAACAAGTTACAAGCACTCATCAGAAGAATCATTTTAGGATTCAGACGGTCAAAAGAAAAGCAACAGATTAAGATTTATAAAAATGTAACTAATTAATATGAATACTAAGTAGTACTCCGAAAAATTACATGACACATTCTTATTTCTTTCAATATTACAGTATAATATGGAATATATAAGTAAGAGAGAACGTAGTATATTATTAAATTATAAAAATATTATGCAAAATAAATAAACTATTGGAATATTAGGAATTTTAACTGCACAGGTACTTGGTCAATTATTCAGAGTCATTATGATTTTATTAACTGTTATTTACTGCTGTTACTTTCTGAGCACAATAATGGAGTCAAAAACTTCTGAAGCCAGCGTGTTAACCTCAATATCACGTCAATAAAAGTTCTGTCAAAGATTAAAAAGCGGAGAATGATTCAAAGCTTTAAATGTTAGCAGCATGATAATAATTCGATATTTTTAACATTCTGGAAGTTATACATAATTTGGTTAACAGAGAGAATTCACAGAATACGAACATTTTACAAGCCTCTTACAGACAGTGTTTGGAATCGAGAGATAGAGAAGATTAGGTACGTTACATATAAAATACATTCTGATGCACAGGTGCGGCCTGAGAGATATGTCAGCAGATTACCAGCAAAACTTGATATGACTTTTATAAGGAGTAAGAAGTGGCCACTTTACCCCTGGGGAAGGAACTGCAAGTACCCTCTGGATCGATGCTACGTGGGTCCCACACCATCTGAATTGATGGGTAATAATGGAATTCCCTTTAGAAATAATTGTAGAGATGGTAAATAAAGAAACAATCACAGAACTCAAGGACAATGTGGAGACAGCAAATGAAGGAAGAAACAGGAAAGTGGTAGAAGAAGCTGAAACAGCCTAGTGGAAATGCTGATGGATGCTGATATGACGTTAAAGAAATTTTTGCAATTTAAATGTTTAAAAACACTGGCTACAGTTAGGCCAATATAAAACAGAATGACCTAGACTTTCAATAATAAAACCACTATTTACGTACACATACCTCAGCCTTTGTAAAAAAATGCATTCCATTATGTAAGTTGCTGAAATTGTTCATTTGTGGAACGATTTATACCGAGTTGGAGGAAGGGGAGGCTGAGAGAGTGGACCAATGAAAGGTGAGAAATGAGATGGAAATTCCAGGTCAATATGGAGTCTCCAACCCAACATGGCATCACTATCACCTCAAAGAAAATATTCATTAGTAAATTGCAAACATTCATGAGGACGTGTTGCAACGAATATACACCAATCTGAAGCACTGTGCCCAGTTTTGAATGGACAGCAGGGGTGACCACTTTCAGAACTTTATGTGAAAGTATGCAGTTTCACAGGGAATGAGGTATGTATGTACAACCGATTCTAATCAATGAATTAAAAATGGTTTCATTAATGACAGTATAGTATAAAAAAGGGGGTATCTATTCATAACTTGAAGATTAAAATGTGGAATGCTGCCAAAATCAGTGTTTAAACAATTCATATAGGATTTCAACTAGCACACACAGTACAGAATTTAAAAGCATATATAAGACTTTTAAACCAATTGATAAAGACACATTAGAGCCTGGATATGAGAGACAACATCAGTAAAGTGAACTCCCATTCATTTTACTAAAAATTAATTCAAATAATTTCTCGACTTTTGTGAAGATAACAACTCTGAACTACAACAAAAAAGTATAATTTTGTAAATGTATGGTCCATCCTTTTATAGCTTAGTTTGCTGGCTATTTAATAGCAATGTATCAACTGCATATGATGAAGACTGTTTTGAGTATACTAAACTATACACAGAATAAATGGCGGACGACAAACATCTGATGAACACACGGACTTCACTCTTAAGCAAGAAATATCAGATAAGGTAATATGATTTGAGGTTTTCATCACAACACTGATTAACACTTTCATAGTCAGTGTTTTTTTACTGCTTACACTCCCCTGCCAGGCTTCTGCAGCATATTGCAATAATTATTACTTCAAAAGTATATGGAATTTTAACAGTATTTTTTTCTTCCATCTACTTAACACAAAACAATTACAGATTCATATAAAAATAGTAGCTTTCAAGCGCACAATATAACTGGAAACAGAGAACGGCACACAGCACAACCTTTGAGCTGTGAAAATCATGATGTTTTCTTTACACAACAAGTGCCATCTGTTAATGAAAGCTTCAAACTTGTAATATGAAATGTAGACAAAGGATGATGCAATCTACAGCTGTTATTGTCTTTCCAATATGTACCACAGCAGGAGAGGCTTGATAATCTATCAATCGAACCAACGGCCATCCGCATCATAATGTGAGATGCAGGCCAAATCACATGTAGACATCTGCATTAAGACTGTGAAAAGTTGGGCACTTCTGTAGAACCTTGTGCCTCCATCTTCCGGTTCTTTTTTAATTCTACTTTCAATACAGAGGTAGTCGGTCCCTCGAGTTCGTTCCAACATGACATGGTGTTATAACTTTAAACATCTGACAATACATAAATAATATCTGAATTTGTTTCATGGTATACTGTCATTCTGTATCAATTTATACACACTGTATCATTTACTTAACTCTTTTGCTGCAGAGCTCATAACGTGAGGCATGCTAGCAGCGAGTTTCTACTGAACTCATATTACGATCAGTTCAGACTCTTTTTTTTTTCCTTGCACGAGTAGGACATGTTGACAACACATAGAAGATCTTGTATATATTAAACATAACGTTTCCCACAAGACGTTGCAAGATATATCATAATTTTCAAGTATACCAATTTGTGGGTAGCATTATGACAGCCATGACTTCTTTTAGATGTAAACAGACTGCAGATTCCAATTCTCAGGGTGAATGGAAGGACAGTAAGTGGTCCAAAGAAAGAAAATAATAAATTAAATTTTAAAAAAAGTGTAAAATTTATTTACACAGGCACAGCATTTATTAATAACAAAAAAATCATGCAGCAAAAGAGTTAAATCCCAATACTCAAAGAAGTTTTATGTAAATCTGGAACACGATTTCATTGCCATTCTTGAGGGTCTGTGACGAATAGAAGAACAAACATAAGCAAGCCACACCCACACACAGAAAGCACCAATTCTGCAATTAACATTCATTCACCATGTGATATGCTGTATAGAAATTAATTTACTACACAATAATCCTTGTCAAATTCCCCTCCCCCCCCCCAAATTGGACTGATTCTGTCTCCCAACTCATGTAAAAGAATCAAACATCACCCAAGGTGGCACTCAGATACAATGATTACACTACTTGCCTGTGTTACAAAAAAGTTATGATCTTCATTCTAATCACTCCCTGCATGTGAGCAATGTCTTCTGGTTGGTCCAGCACAGCTGATAAATGACTATATACCCTGATACCCAAGCTAATCACAGAGGTAACAGAAAGAAAAAAACACAAGCGGCTAAGGAAATGCCAATCGGGATAAAATCAGCCCATAGATGCATCAGTCCTATTTCCAACTAGGGTGACTTTTTTAACCAATAAGAACGTAAAAGGACAGGTGATATTAACCGAACACGACCAATCAAAGCTTAACACTATCCAACAAAGATTACCTTCTGAAAAACAAAACCTATCAACCTTCCCACTTAGTGGACAACAAGATGGCTCAAAACAAAACGGTAACAGGAAATGCATTTTATGGCCACAGTCCATCAAATACACATAACAGTGCCTCTCGTCAACCCTGCATGTACTAATAAGACCTGATGAATCCAGACTAGGATGCAGAGTATGCCTCAGATGTACTAGCATACAGAATAATGCCGCTATGCTTCACCAAGTAGCACCGTCGAGAGACACACCATCTCCCTCCGGAAGTACATCGGTAATCAAAATGCAGGTGTTTGGGTACAGATTTAGGCCACAGTAGAACCTATTATATTGAATTTTTGAACACTTTTCGGTTGGCTGGTTACTACATCGAATGAAGGCTTCATTCAACGGTCTCGTCCGTTTCTTATCTTCGTCATCTACGTTGCAGCGCGTTGATTATGTATACTCCATCAGCTGTATTTGGTGATTTAAGTTAAAAAAAAATATTTAAAAAAAAAATTAACGAACAGATTGAAGCTCCACATAACACAACCCCACAGTCAAATATAATGTCTTCTTCAAATTGTCACATCTACACTCAAACCTACGCCTGCAGAGAGAATCAACAACACAATTAGTCTGCTGAATAGTGACGTTCCAAGAAAAGGGCATTCAATTCACGTGCTATTTCCCCACGAAAGCAACTACTGTGTAGATCAGGGTATACCTGTAATATTCACATTAACTCGGATTATACTTCCTTAACCTTTAAAGCTGAAGCTCACTTAATAATTTAAGTATTCAGTCCATACTGTAATGAAAAAAACAACGCTTATCCACATATAAAGCTTTAAAGCTGAAGCTCACTTAATAATTAAGTATTCAGTCCATACTGTAAAGAAAAAAACAACGCTTCTCCACATATAAAGATCAACAAGTTAATGCTGTTTAAGGAAATAATCCCTGTTTACAGGGATTATCATACAAAACCCATAAATACAGAAAAGAGTTAATAATGAAGCAAAGAATTACAGATTCATATATTAGCTTGGCGTGTTGTGATTGAAGAAATAATTCAATCACATCTTTCCCCATTGACAAGTTACAGTCTCATGGAACTTCACTGCTACATGGTAAAACGTAAGCGGCATATAACAAACACTTTTTTCCAAAAAAAAACTGATACTCACTATACATGAGGTAGTCCTTGAACCTCCATCATTTCTTCTTGGCAACTGGAACTATCAAGCGTAGACCCTAAATTGTGGCCACCAAAAGTAAAGCCAGTAGCAGGTGACAGGTGATGCCGCGGACTAAACGTATAGCGCAGGGTAGTGGCAGGTGTGGGATAGGCTGATTTTCGTGGAGAGCGAGCTTTCACTATACGTGGAGGTTTGTACATTTCCTCCAAAACTGATGGAGCCACGTATGTGAACCCCTAAAACAAGACAGTTAATAATAGTGTAACTGCGGCAGAACAAACTGAACCGTACTCGACTGTTCGGAATAAAATTTGCGCCTTAAACCTTACCTGGAACACAAGATTTGCACTCTCACTGAGAGTTGATTCATCAGGAGAGTCTATAGGAGTTTGCTTTGTGAATTTGGTATCAAACTGTGATACATCGTCCTCTCCTGCCTGTAAAATAAGACAGAACACATTTTTATGTTTCTGTCACATTTAATCACACAAAAAAATGTTACAAACAAGTCATATATCAAAATGAGATGTATAGTACAAACAAGTCATATATCAAAATGAGACATATAATTCATTTCATGGACTCACTTTGTGTACAGCGAACCACGATCCATTTTTCAAAAGAACTGAAAAGGTCGGCGAACACTAAAGCTCACGACTGAGCGTTACACATAGGTTCAATATAAAATTTCATAAAAATCTGTTAAACCAGGTTTGGACACCAAACAATGCCTCTCCAAACATGTGCAGTCAACGTTAACACTTCGTAAAAATTATATTACTGTACGTACCAATGAAGGCTTGAATGGTGGCTCTAATTTTCTACCTAAGACATCAGCCCAGTTCATCTGCTTGAAGAAAGGATGAACTTTGATAGCTTCTCCATTACTAGGACCTGAACCTAACCTCTGGACCACTTGCCTCTGAAACATAGTATTCCTCATTTCAATATGTGTTTATTTAACCCACTGGCTCAAAGAGCCTGCAATTTCCCGGCAGCTTTCAGCTAGCCGTTAAGTCGTGGGCAATTCACCAGTGTTTGAAAAACGAAACAATATTTTTTAATTTTGTCCTGTTTGTTACTGGGTGGGCCACAGCAAACTTTCTAACCATGGATTATTTTTACCAGAACAAGAATAGTACAACGGGAGTAAGATGAGGCAAAACAAACAGAAAAAGATACACACTTTTAGCAGCTTGCGTATGAGATCACGAGCATCTGGTGTGAGATACGGTGGCAAATTCAACCTTCCTTTCAGTATCTTCTCTATTGTCTTCTTTCGGTTATCTGCTGTGAATGGCGGCTGCAACAAATATATTGAGAAGTCAGCTGTCAGATATCACGGCACGGCATATTTGGATACGGCAAAACACCAAATTTATTTTAACAGAAAATGTTTATTTTTGTAGCTGACAAAATGGTTGAATGCACTGGACACTACCTTGGTCTACATAAAACCACAAAGAGAATACAAAACTCTTCTTTCAGCTGAAAACACATCCAGATACTTACAGCACCCGTCAGCATGTCGTACATAAGGGCACCCAGTGACCACCAATCCACAGCCTTGCCATGCCCACTACGAGTCAGGATCTCTGGGGCCCTACAATCAACATTAAAGGATCTTACAGTGCTTAATAATAATGGAGATGGTAAGTTGACTAGCGACAAATAAGGAATGCAACAAGCACACTGAAATCCCTGTCTAAGGTTCCCTTGGGAAGCAATGAGTTTTAATACTAAACTGAGGAATGAGCCGGGATAGCTCAGTCAGTATAGTGACTAGCTACGGGCTGGATGACCTGGGTTCGATCCCTGACAGGGGCAGAGGATTTTTCCTCTAGCCTCTGCGTCCAGACCGGCTCTGGGGCCCACCCAGCCTCCTCTACAATGGGTACCGC
>NW_019060514.1:463945-477761 GCF_000696155.1 Zootermopsis nevadensis | reverse complement strand
ATCCTATCGATACACCAGACAAGTTACCTACTCCACAGATTACCAACTGCAAATAGGTGCAAAGGATGAAGGTTCATACGGTTTCCACATCCATCTTCAGTGCTGCCAAGATTACTTCTGAGATAAACTAAAACCACCATTTGACCTTCCCTTCTTAGATATTAAGACTGAGTAACATACAGCAGTGAAATATTGGTAATGAGAGAAAATATTAAAAACAGAAGTGAAGTTTCAAACTGAAACAAGCTGACGAACTGTGATCATCAAGTTACAAGCATTGCCACTTCTACTAACCTGTTTGGTGAAAGAATAAAAGCTTAAATTATGCAAAATTTTAATTCAAAGAGAACCACAAAGGCCAAATAAGACTTTGAGATGCATCTGAGGAAACAGACAGTTCAACTTCAAATGTTCGGAGCAGAAGATATAAGACAACGTAATCAACGACAATGATGATTATCCTTACAGAAGGTGAATATAAACAAGATATACATCCAGTAAGACATATCACACTGTTCTAATGAATAATGAACAGGTTCAGTAGAATACAATACATGCACTCATTAAAGACGCACATAATTAAGACTGGAACTGGTATGGACTGGTTCTTGACATCTTGCGCTACTGGATTGTCATTTCCTAATCTTCAGAATGTCACAACATATCGAAGCTGAAGTTAACACTATTCAATCGAAGCTGTGAGTTGTATCACCCATCCTGTGTGCTTGTCTCACTATAGCAGGAGTCATCCAGAAAATTCTCTCGGAATGATGATATGGAAACTGAAAAATCTAGGCCCTTCTCTGCGCGACTTATATATATATGGCACAATGCAGACTCGTGTCTTTCAGTCAGAGGTGACAGAGGTAGTAAACACGAGTGAGAAACACGATTTAGATTTTGATACGCGCGCGATCTACCGCTAGAAACAAACAATTAATAACAGTGCAGACCCTAGACAGATAACTAAAACAATCAAAATTCATGATTCATAACTGTAAAAAAAACTGCAGTGAGGAAAATAATTACTTGCAACTATAATGAGATTAATAAATCCGTATCTCAAGCAAAAACTCCTAAGTCAACTACACATTTCTGTCACAATATTACTATCCAGTTTAATATTATTCATTAATCTATACTTGAGTCCCTTGAGTGGCCTCTCAACTTCACATATTATTATTAAAATTTTGTATGTACTTTTCATCTCTCCCATGTTCTGACTAACAAATCTCTAAAGAACAAAACTGTACATACATGTATTCAATAGTACCACAAAATGTGTGTGTCACTATGCCTTCTTGGATGTGCTCTTTACACAAACCAAAATCTGTTAGTTTAACATGTCCATGTGCATCCAATAGTATATTCTCAGGTTTCAAATCCCTGCAAGAGAAAGAGAGCATATAAATTAGTTTTTCAGCTAAACCACAAAAACATCATTTGTGCTAAGCCCTTTCTAGCAACTCGATTATGTCATGTCTTGATGCTATCAGCCCAATTCATCCAAGTAGTGTTTGAGTTTTTCACAGTGATGGCTCTTAGAGTCAGCGTAGCTCAGTAAGTACATTGACTGCCTATGGACTGGGTGACCAGGGTTCGATCCCTGACAACAGCAGAGAATCTTTCCTCTAGCCTCTGCGTCCAGACCGGTTCTGGGGCCCACCCAGCCTCCTACCCAATGGGTACCGGGGTCCTTTCCCCGCGGTAATATGTAAGACTAATCCGAAAACTCAGATTGAAGGTAAGAGTAGAAGAACAGGTTTCAAATCGTGGATGTATATTTGTCATGCGCTTAATCTATAGTTTGTAATGAACCTTGGAAGCATGTACCATCCTACTATGCATTGCAACACTTGTCATTAGATAAACATTTTTTTCTGAACAAAGGATAATCAATACAAACTATGTCATATGGAAATGGAATGTTTAATTCTGTCATGTTGGCATACCTACAGTGATCCTATCATTACAATACAATGACTGTTACATTGTCAAAATATGTGGGTTGATTAGAAACAATACATCATGAACAAATACTCTCATAAGACAACCATTATTTAAAAATATTTTCTCTATCAGCTGTATATTCTCATGCTAAAGCCATTCAGCATTTATCTATCATCAGAAATAAAGAAAGATAAAGTATTGCAATTTTAATCACCTCTTCTCCTGATTGTGATAATGAATTAGATTAATACTCGGGACAAAACCGTAAGAACGAGGCCATTTAAATGTCAAGTAATGCATAAAACAATTTACATCTGCAAATAGTAATTCGATATGTTTGTCTGAAACACTAGCAACCACTTTCAAGACCAAATGGCATAACAACCCATAAAATCAACGCCAACATCTCCATTGCCGAGAGAACCTCATAATTATAAATTAATAACTTAAAAGTTTATTTGAAACTTTGGTAAAGATATTACAGCAACAAAATTTTCATGACGACACACGCTATGTACATAGTAACATTAAGAACATGAAAGTGGGAATGCAGGGATGGTCAGATATATTTATTTACCTGAAGGCTATTTAACAATGTTGTACCAACTATACAATTTCATAACATCAACATCACTGATGAACACCTGTGGCATATTATTGGGGCATCTCACAAAAAAAAAAAACATCACGACAATAATAAAATGCATCACTTGTACTGAAACATTTAGGATTCAGAATAAATTCTTATATATTTAGTGTGTGTGTGCAACAATTTTTAAATACTTAAAAATATAAGTATTTGTAAAATTGGGAAAATTTAGAATTACAACATATTAAGGTAGCATGTTCCTGTTACTTCAAATTGTTCAGCGAGTTTGTTAAAACAATGTTCTATATTTCGCACTAAACATGAATTGGCCGTGCAATGATAATTACACAGTCCTTATCTAAGATATTAATAGCTCTAAATAAACACTTGAGTTACTGAAAGGTCTCAAGGTTAAAGGTCACAGTAATTCTTTTTATCAGTTCCTGCTCCATATTTATGCACTACCTAAACCTGATAAATGTACATATATATATGTAAGGTAAATTACACATAAGAAAAAAAAAATACTCTTACTTACCTATAAATAATGCCTTGTATATGTAAATGTTCAAGTGCTAGTATTATTTCTGATAAGTAGAAACTGAAAGAAAGATTGGAACAGAATTAACACACACAAGACGTACATTTACATGATATCTACTCAAACCCACTGCCATCCATAGTCTAAATATTATAATAGAATATGGATAAACAGGAGGGTTGGTGGATGGACAAGGGTCAGAGGAAGTGTACATGAATGTGTAGATGGATGGTTGTATCATCTACCTGTAATACTTCGCTGTATTTCTGTACTATATAAAACACATCCCAATTAAATGGGAACAGACTTGTAAAAAACATTAAAATAATGTAACATGTAGCATGACTTATTTTTTCAACAGCTTTCATTTTGAATTGGCATATTTTTGGAGGGAAGAAGATGAATGTACAAAAGGGCTACAGGGAAAGACGAAATGCAGAAAGAATTCAATCAGGACAAACAAATGAAATAGATCTAAAATTAATATAGTATATTTGTCCCATCCATGCAAGACAGAACTTTTAGAATGGGTTCATAGCCAGTCAAAACATTCAGAAACAATTAAAATCCTGGATCAAATTTTAACCACCAATCTACTTCACTATGTCATCTAGGTCACATATAATGTATTTACATGATTTCTCATATTCTGCTATAATTTTAATCTACAGAGTGAAGCATAAAACAACATAACCTCAAGTCTTTGCAGTCTGATGTTCATCACCCAAGTAGACCAGTGCAGAATATACTGTTCAAAACTGACTACATATAACCACTTTTTCCTCCATTTTACTTGCTTCATATTTTATCATCATATATCCATTGTTTTTACAGCATAGAAAAGGATAAAAAAAAATCAAAATTATAGAAGTCATTGCAATTTAATATTAGTTAATATGCATTCTTTGCACAGAATGTATATCAGAACTGCTCAAGTAATTTAAAAAATCTGGTATTTAAATTGGGTGGCAGGATATTTAATTCAGGTTCCTATGAGTCAAACAATTACATTATAATTACCCTTTACCAAGAAAGATGGTTGTCTTCAGGGTTGTAGGACATTGTAATCTGATAGAAGTTAATCGATATTTCAGAGGTTCCTGCTTCTGCCAAAATCATGGTGATGATTGAGGCAACAACTTTACATTTTCAAATAGTCATAATGAATAAAGTTACGTATCATGTTCTTTGAACTAACGACATTCAAACCCAGTTGGAAATTCCATGAGAAAAGTTTCAGAATGCTACCATTTGTACCAACCAAGTTAGAACTACCTGCATCAGGTACTATCCAAATGATTGGCAGATTAGCAAGGTCTTACTGTATACCCAAAATGTCTACTTACCAAGCTGTATCTTCTAAAAATATTCCTTCACGTTCCAGGTGCATAAATAGCTCACCACCACTTAAATATTCCAGAATTAAGTAGAGTTTTCCACCTGTCTGGAATGCGTAGATCAGGTCTACGATGAAAGGGTGCTAAACAATATGAAGGCAAGGGAAGTAAAATAAAATCAGTACCACTTAGAAATGTGACTGACTGGCAACATTAATATTTCAAGCCCAAGCAACTCTTTGTATAAATAAAAACATTTCACTTATTTCTCAAATGCAATTCACCTTTACAGCTTCAAGGATGTTTCTCTCCGCTTTTGTGTGGGCTGTGTCCTTCTGGTTGCGTACAATTGATGCTTTACGTAGAACTTTCATAGCAAAGATGGTTCCAGTATCTTGACCAGTAACTTTGCGTACCTGAAATACTTTCCCATACCCACCCTTTCCCAAAACTTTGCGCAGTTCAAAATCCTGAGGTCCAGTCTTCTCCTTACCAGTATTCACATTTTGTTCTGACAAATGAACTGTCTCCAAATCTTCTGACCTGCACATGCACATAAAAAGTTAGAAATTTCCAAGTACCAACACTTATTTAAATACACAGTAAAAATGAAAATATCTTCCACATACAACTCAACACACTATTCTAAACTTAATACTTACTCAATTATAGCATTAACATTGGGGTCCTGATCATAATCACCCTGGAATTCAAACAGAATATGGATGTTATTTTTATATGTACAAACAACTAGTTCAGTGTCTTAAGAAACCACTGACAAAAATGTATAACCTAATGTCCTTCACATTTCTAAAGCAATTTCAACATTTTGATAACCAAAAAAACAAAGAAATTTTGCTTTCTGTTTAACTGTGAAAGAAAAACATAATCTTACCTCCTCTATTTCGATAGCATCATCGTCAGAAAGATCTTGACCAAGTTCTCCATCAGGTAATTCTATATCAAACACCCCTGCCATGATTTTGATATAATATATCACATTGACAATAGCCTATGGTTATAATTATGCACAAATCTACTGAATCACGTAATTTTTTCTACCAATATTGCTCTACGATAACATTGCTCCACCTGCTTCATGTGTGGAAAATGAACACATTCTAAAAGCGTTACGATCCACCGTGCGAAACAAGCTATCCTAGCGAAACTGACCAATATCACACGTTGAGACGTATGTAACAGGATGGGAGATATTTTATTGTCATGTTGCAGACCTTGGAAGTACCTTGAAAGATAGAAGCTCCCGTGTTGGTACTATGTGTCCATGCATGTTAATTCTTCCGAAGTCATAGCCCTACCCTAACCTACAATTTATTATGAAAATGTAACAGTGCTCAGTGAAAATCATTGATGTACAATGGCGACGGAAGCTTTAACTCCACGTAAACATAATATTGCGGAATTGAACAGGAAAGCTGCGTATAAAATTAAACATGGTTCACCGAAGTTCAGGGATGTTCTGCGAGCGGTATAGTGTTATCTATTATTATTAATATTTATAATAATTCATTTAATTTGAATGATTGATTTAGGGTTCACGGGACAAGATTATCGTTCTCCAGTCACATGGTGACAATGGGTTTAAAAATTACAATGCCTCGAAAATGTAACTTTATCAATGAGAAATTAAATTACATGTTTATGAGCACAAAACCAAGAGGGGGACCACTGCATCATTTTACCATGTATGACTTGTTACAGCGTTGCAAAGCGAGGATGAAGGAAAACCGTGACAAAATTGTATGTAAATTGAGGAGCCTTCATTCATGTAATGATGTGGACAACTTGCTTTCAACTCTTGGAAATGCTGAATCAGGCGTAACATATTCTTTGTCTTCCTTTGGACTTGAAACTGAAGCAAGCACCCTTACTAAGGAAGGTAACAGATTACAACTTAGACCCATAAATGGTGTAAATTATGAAAGTACAATTGTAGCTATGCACAGTAATGTAGATGAAATGCCATACATGTGGTTTGTAATTTGTACCTCAGTTGAAAACTGGACATCATGTTGAACTGCATGACAGTTGATCTGTTGCAGTATATATTCTGTAATACCCAGTTTATATTTATCTGGCAAAGAATTTAAAAGTTGTAAAGGACAGTAGATGCACAGAGAACAGTGTAGCAGTACAACAGCCCCATGTGCCTGATAAGTATTTCTTGATTAATGTATAACCCTTGAATTAACTTTTCCAGAAGAAGAGATAATTGCAGAATATGAAGCATTGCTAGCAAGTGAAGAAGAGATGTTCTCAGAAATGCTGCAGAAAAATTTAGAGGATGAAGTTGTGTGTCCTGTTTGTCAAAAGACAGCATTGCAGATTGAAAATGTACTTCCATATGGATCCTTCATTGTGTGCCACCGATGTGATATTAGAATTACCGCCCACACGACACTTCTAAACCTTGGGCATCATATTCAGTCCTGTATTAGTGATCACAACAGTTCATGCTTAAGCAAACCACAGTTCCATACCACACCGGAAGATGATGGCACACACATATACATGCTATGTGCCCAGTGTTCATATTTAAACATAATTTCATGAGACTGGCATTGTAGTGATACTGGTTAATTAAATATTTATACATGACTATTCTTACTTGTCAATTGTAAAATTGAAAATAGTTTGTGTACTAGCATATTATGTGTTCTTTTTTCTACCATTCATTTTTTGTTTTCTGAGGGTACCTCTTAGTTCTAGAAATGTGATTTTCAGTTAATTTGAACTTTTGTAAATCAACTGAAGTTGTTTGCTGACTTGTGTTATTATAAATTGTTTGTGGCAAGGATCACTTAAGGAATATCATTTCAGGCTCTTCTAAGTTTTAAAAAGTATATTGTCCTAAGGACCTCATGAGGTTGGGAACCAATGGATCAGGTATTCCATATATACAAAATGTTGTTTATTTGAAATATGAGACACTTAAAAATCTATATTAAAAATGAAAGTATTTTAGACAATGGCATGGCTGCTATGTTAACACATACATTGCTATGTGGCCTGAAATAAGAACTAACCCTCTGATCTAACCTGTTTTACTTTATGCGATTGTTTCATCCCTAAACATTTATATTTTTCTTTTCATCAAATGAAGGTAGTCACTAAAATATAAATTTGTTCCTTACTATACTTATCATCCACATGCATTCTAATATTTATTGGTGCATATAATTACTGTCGATACACACTTAATACGTAATTCACGTAGCGTTAGGGATAATGATATGCTATCACTATACAAATCAATGTGTATGTTGATGGCACTTTTATGTACCAGTAAATATTAATGCTTACACCAGAATATTGTACCACAAAGTCATAAAACTTCTCTTTTAACAGACTTTCGTGTAGCAAAATGCCATGATTATTAATTGATCATGTAGGTTCAAGTAAAAAATAAAACTTTGCTTACTTACATATGAATATCAATAGTAATATCACTAGCTTTTCTTGTACTCTTGGAATTATATAAGACATCTAATGCAGAAATTAATTTGGGTAGTGAATTTATACAAATTTCAGCGTAATGTAGTTGGTTGGTAATGATAAGCAGCAGAACCATGCCCAGATCCTGTGACATGACTGACTGTGAAGGTGTTCACTGTATACAATAAAATTGAAAATTAAAGTTTATAGGATTGCACTCATGCCATGTACACAAAATCACATTTACAAGTACAACCACTTTGACTCTTGTTACAAATTTATTTGGCATCTGAGATCAGTAAAAGAAACGCGGCAGTTTCCAATTACAGATGTGTCACTACAAAACCATATAGAAGTAGCGCCTTTTAAATTAAAAGGTTAACATGTAAATAGATTTGGCATGCTGTGAATGCCATTCATTCCTCAATCCTTTCTGGCGAAATCCTTGAAATTACATTAAAACTAGCCTTGTGTCTGTTCTTGTCCCAGTCAACCATTTTAAGTCATTGTTAAACGACATCCACATCTGATTTCCTGTAAAGTGTCAAAGTGCCTTTGGTTAGTATTTTGTCATAAGCTTGAGACAGAGAAAACACATGAACAGTCATTAAACAATTATCTCGAATAGGGCTGCAGAAGGAAATTAATTCCAGTGACATAACCTAGGTAAATTTTGCTTGTATTTTTAAGTTAATAAATGATGTGTTAAAACCTGCAATTACTCTCTGATGTATGTAGAATGATTGTGTTTTATTCAACTTGTAAAAAGATTGCTAATAAAATGTTGTAAGAAAAATTATATTTTTTAATCTTAAGGAGCTTTTGTGTGCTCATCTCAGGCCACTGTTTGAGCTCCACAAACCTTTGTTACTGGAGACCATACTCAGCTTATCATCTGAGGATATAATTACTGTTCTCCAAAATGTTTTAAATTATCTGTATTAAATTGCAAATTGTTTAATTTATCTTTGCTGTACCAATGTGAAAAGTTGTGAAGCAATAAAGTTTTTTTTAAACCTATCCTCAGACATTTAAATTCATGGCTCACAACTTAATTATACATTTTCCTACGATGCTTCCTGTTCCAAGTAACCACATTCCAAGACGTATCAACAGAGCACAAATATCAGTGACGGTACCTAGAACAATATCATAAAGCACTGTTAAAAATACATCACGTAGCAAATATGAATGAAACTCATAACCAGTTAAAGCTTCTTAACATGCGGCTAATATGAATGAAGCTTAGAGAGAACGCCAGTGAGCTACCCAATGACGGACAAGTCGTCATTGGGTATGCTAGAGAATACATATTTGATGAAAATTTGATTCTTTAGTAGGTGTACCTCATGAAGTGTGTAAACACTGTGGTGCATTAGCATTTAAAGCCGAAGAAACAATTGCTGTTCATATCTTATCATTTTCTTGTCCCTACATCCCTAAAGTAGGAGAAGAAATATAAGGGTGGGAGGGATAGTGATCACATAGAGTAGGGGAAGAGCCCTGGGATAAATACAAAACTGGAAGTTGGATATCTTAGGAATAGAAGACACGAACCTATCAAGACTCAACAACCTTCGGATGAACATACTGACAAGTAACTGGAAGTTGCCAATTAGCAACACAGGAAATATGTATTCTGTCATCATACTTTGTACATTAATAAGGTTCATATGGCATACAGCTTGTATATGCAGTATGCACAGGACAAGTCTTCAGGGTTATAGAAGTGAGTACGCGCATGCCATCATATATAGTTTCAAGCAAATCATCTTATACAAAATAATGAGAGAAATGTACACAATACCAAAAAGGGTGGATTCATTCAGATTTAAAGAGTATAAAAATGGTGTCACCATCACATTCAGTCATACCATACAGTTCACATTTATACGTCATTAACATCATTGTTCAAAATTGTTTCAATAAAAGAACTAATGTTAGATTATACAACATTTAAAAAACTTATTTAGAATAGACAATGTTAACAAATTACTTCAGTATTAACTGGTGCAAAAATGCTTTTTAGTAAAATTTATAGCTCTAGCAAAAGTTAAATTTTGTAAAAATGCTTGCTACTGTATGTAATATCACATGATGTAATATAAGTAATAAGAATGGTTCACAGTCCTATGTACTAGATCTTGACACCCTTTCCTTTTTTATATACATAATGAAATGTGCAGACAGCTACATTAACAATTAGAATACCAAATTACACTAAGCACATTCTTTCTCCATGTTGAAAACGCCTTGACTGGATTTGCAGAAAAGAAACAACCTAAAGTGGATGTCATGTTCACTCGTACAGAAAGACTCGAACCAACTTGGTTCATTGCACAAAAATTACACCAGTCATTCCAATTTTTGGTTAGCAATCCAGTGCAATTGATTTAAACCACTACTATGATGATGTACAGCAAATATGGAGGCAAATCTCAATGCATTCTCAAATTTGGGAATAGACAACTGAAAAGTTAGCTTCACACTAGTCATATTCTGGTTTTCAGTCCAAAATTTATTTCTGTTCATGTCCCGGCTAACGGAGACAAATTTAATCAGCTGATGAAAACAAAAGGTTGCATCTGCAAGACAAGCATAATACACAATGCACAATTTGTGCAATACCAATAAATTTTATAAACAAGAAGCTGAAGAAAGAACTTTCTTATAAAAATGAAAAATATTAAAGAATTATTAACTTTCATATAAAATAACCTCCACATATAAATAACAAGCTGGTTATCTGAAATTTTTTGAAGTACAATATCACATATATTAAAAATTGCATATTTCACATTAACAGAAATTACTCCATGTAAAATTTTAACTATGGCACTACGGACATTCTTGCATGGCTGCTGGCTGAATTATCACACAGTCACTGTATATACATTTTCACTGGGTCAAATACCAAAAGAAGACAAATAAAATATTACATTTTAACAAATTACAAAGGATTATAAACAGTCCTAAAATAAATTCTACCAAAGTATTTACTTAAGAACATATTTACAGTCTACCATCATCTTTACCACAGAACAAAGATCAGACCCAATTGCATGTGTGGTGTTGTGTTGCAAATCCCTGCAAACAGAATATACAGCAAGAAGTTGGGAATGGGTTTATAAATTCTCTTTTACTAGGCAAAATGATCCAGTTTAATCTACTGGTAAGAGATCTTAAAATGGCATCATAAAACTTGTACTTAATTAACTAGAAGCACCCTTTGGTTTCAAATGGATTTCTCCTGAAAAGGAAGATGTATCCTTAATCATTCTGAACTACTGACAGCACAACGAACTGTGCGTAACCTGCCTTTAATAAAACAAAAGGCCTGTGAGGGACTGTCAGTGCTGTAATCTCACTTGCATTAGTATGTGATGCACTTTGGTCAGCGAACTCATTGAACATCAATCTGCACTACAGGTTTGTCAACGTAAGCCTCACTGCCATTTGTTTCAAATTTATATATATTCTGACTCAAAATTGGCAGTGAAAAGTCCTCCAACTTACCACACAAGGCTACCAAATGTGGCTGGCTATCATGTCTGGGAGGTTTCATGGCTTGGCCCAGTCTCTCCAGGCAAATAATATGGACTAGGTACAATTTTCTCCTCCTAAATCAATATCAACAACTGCCACCATTAACCTTGTAGCACAAAAAGTATTACATTATACCACAGAAATAACAGTCAATGCAGCTTTACCGCTTATAATGTCCAGTATTTTGTAACTGCTGTGTGCCAGATGATCGGGCAACATGCAACATGTTACCTGGAGCATTTGCTCGGTAAATTAAACTTCTTAGAAAGTGCTACCACCACAGGTTATAACTGAAGGTCAATGAGTCCCGTCGGGTCACTGGTCTTGTTGCTGTTTGTTCACCGCCTGCCTTGCTTCATCAGGTAGCCGTGAAGGGTCCGTCAAGATCTCTGTAGCTGTGCACAGGTACCGCAGTGAATTCAAAACCGCTAGTGCACAAAACAGAAGCAAAAGGTGGCAAATATTCCTTCATAAATAATCTGCATCACAAAGTCTCATAAAAATTCATCTACTGGTTAAAGAATTATGAAGTGGAACACACATCTATCTACATTTATAAGGAAAGTGCACTAATAAAAGTACAGTCAATGTTAGGGAAAATTCTTTACCTGGTCGAAGGTCCACAAGAGAACAGTGCTGCTCTACCCAGAGCAGTGTTGAACGATATAGATCCTCCAGACTAGCTGTTGAGATGGCTGCATTGTATGACACAAGGAGAGGCTCCAGTAAAACGCTTAACTGTGTTTGTGTTAAGGTAATGATATGACAGTAACGATGTACATTTGTGGTAACACGTGTCATTAATCCCTCAGACTGTTCTACTGCAGATTGCAACTGAGTGCATACACAGACTCCTTCAGTATTCTGTCAGAATTAGTTTTACAACAACATTGACATCTTCAGTACCGTGAGAGCCTCAAATCAAATTTCTTTTCCTTCTTTTTTCTTTATTTGTATTTTAAGCTAAAGTTCTTAGAGCCTCATCATAGAAGGTATAAGATCATTCTTATGGAGGGGAGAAAAAACTGTTCTATGAAGTAGCTAGTTCAGAATTAACGTGTCCAAAATGGAAGAAAGTTTTACACGTAACTACCTGTCTGTACGTCTATAATAACATAGAGGATACAATCCAAAATTTCCAGTTTTCAAGCGTTCGTATCCGAACGTACTCATCAAACATCTCCCTCATCTTGCTGGCCCGTTGACGTGACACTGGTGCTCCTGTAGCTGGTAGCATGGCTTGGCAGTTACTGTAACATAACACAAATGGAACCAAGTATGTTCCATAAATTTACATTTATATCCCCCTTCTGCATTCAGGCATGCCTCACATCATGTAAACAAGGTATACAACATATTCTAAAGTCCATACTCATGAAGTAAAGAAATTACATGTCACTAGCTGTTAACCTGGAAGACTATACATAATTGCTTTATCAACCCACTCACACGCCTTTGTTATCAACTTGGAATGTGGTAGTGCAGTTACAATTAAAGAGTACCTAATAGCAGTGTTGAGGCACTCAACTTGCTGGCGCAAGCTGTCCATCTCATCATGGAGCTGAGACCTCTCCGCCCGCATCTGTCGAATGTAGTCTGCACCTTTCTGAAGCATTGCTGCTTTACTAAGCTGAAACATTGTATATTAAGAAGATTGCACTTAAGTCTACCACAAGCTGTTCTTTGCTCTCCATAATTATCCTATAGAATGACTCATAATTCAGGCAAATATGTCTTCACTCTGTTGCAGTTGCGATAGTAAAAGTACTACCAATTAATCACATAGTCAACATGAAATAAGTTCAGTAGCAAGACTACTGTCTTCTGAGCCTTTCGACAGACTTTGTGCAAAATTCCTCTAGTGTTCATGTAACAATTATCCTACTGAGATTTACCTTTGCAGTAGGGTTCTGATTGAGCTGTGGTATTAAAGAGTGGAGCATGTCAAATCCATTCTTGATATTGCACCTTCGCTTCTGTTCGGCATTGATGTGACATGTACGGCGATCCTGTAAAAGTTTGCAGAATGCCAATTCTTTAAAAGACCTTACACTTGAGCCATTTCTAAAAAAAAAACTCAAATGATTCACTGGGTGTAACATCACAGTTTTATACAGGGATGGCAAACCACTGGCAATGAAAAGATTTAGACTGATACCATTAGGCAAAGGTTTCATGTATATTAACAATTTAGAGCCACTTGGTAAATCAGTCACCCAACTATAATTTGTTGGTGCACAAGACACGTTGTGGGCCCAACTGTGTAGGAACCTGAAGACGGAGATAGAGTCCCATCTCCGAAACGTCGTTTTACGTTTTATATTTACTAGACGATGGATAATATCCAAGAAAAGTTTTATTCACTTGACTCTTCACCATCGTCAAGAAGTTTTAGAT
>NW_019060514.1:451426-463449 GCF_000696155.1 Zootermopsis nevadensis | reverse complement strand
GGGGGAGAGAGAAAAAAGAACCACTGAAATATATTTTAGATGCCACTTCTTACCAACAGACTGTTTTCATCCATGACACAAATGAAATCATATTTAAGAAGCTGTCTTATAAATTAAATAAATGACATCTGAGTCAGCCAAAGCAATTAAGTACAAGCCAAGAATTAAAAGAATCTCTGCCACTGTGTACAAGTGGGCTTGCTGCCAACACTGGGTGGGTCCCACAGCCAGTGTGGACTTGGTGGCTAACAGAACAACCCTGTCACTGCTGGGAATTGAACCCTGGCTGTCCAGGAACAGCAATTACTATACTGATTGAGCTATCCTGGCCCTCCTGAATGGTTGGCAGCCTGTATATTTTTATCAGTTGCAACACCTGGAAACCCACAACAAAATAAATCTATATACCATACATTTGCAAAAGAAGGAAAAAGAGCCCAAGCTACCTTAGGTGGAGTGTTGATTTTGCGGCGTGATTGTGCGCGCTTATCCACCTCTGCTCTTGAATGCAGGGATGTTGACCTGGAAGGTGAGAGGGGGCCTGCAGTGCCCACTGATGCCATGCTGAGAGGTGAGGGAAGGGGTGAAAGGCTCAGTCCCGCAGGGGAAGAAGCCACAGCTGAGTTTTCACTAGGCGAATCAGGTCCCTTCCCCCCATTACCCCCAACTCCAACACCCAATGGCCCAAGTAACAACTGCAACATTGTACAGTGTTGAACAAAAACAATGTCATGATATTCTTCAATACTCTGGAATTATGTAGCACTAAGCGCTTTGACAGAAGCTCAAAAACACAAATTTAAACCCACACACCTCGATAACTTTCTGCTGCAGAAAATACAAACATTTGCTCTGTATATATTAGGTTTAACAAGTGGTATACTGACCTGACTGGAAGCGTGTGCCATCGACTGACCTACTGTTACTGGGGTTGAGGTGGTGATGAGAAGAGTTGTCGCGGGCTGAGATGACACAGGACTGAGTGCGGGAAGGATTGGAACCACTGACTGAGTCCTTCCAATTACTTTGTCTGAGGCACCAGTAAAATTGTAAATACCCACTGAATCTGAAATATTTCAGAGAATGAAGTAAACATTATAGGACCTGCCAATACTGTCACACAACAAAAGCAAAAGAAAGCAGTACCTTTGTTTAAGCACAGAGTAAATGAAGGGCTTATGGGAACCAGAGGTAAAGCTCTGTGCACTTTTAACCTTGACCTCGTCTACACAACCTCATCATTTTATTATCTTTGTTACATATTCCAGCCTGATTAGGCCATCATCAGACACACATGTATCTTACAACGCGCTCTTCACCAAAGTGATTGCATAAAAGAAAATAAGATTGGTGGGGCATGTAGCACATGTGGGAAATAAGAATACATATATGACAGGATAATAGTCGAATAAATCTTAATAAAATTTGGCGTAACGTATAAAACGTCTGTTTATGAACAACACCACACGCCAATAACAGAAACATTAGTTATGGTCCAACTTGCATAGGCCACAGTTCAGGATCGCTACATGCCACACTTGTGCTATATACCATTTTAAATAATCGCAATTTATGACAGCTATATTTATTTCTGACCACAAATTGTGTTATAATAATATGTAAAAACTACTTTCCTGTTACTTAAACCCGCACAGGAGGAGGCAGCCACTTCCTCCAAAATTCTGATGTCACCATTTTAAAACAGAGCAACATACAGAAGACTTTACTTGATTTGCAGTGTTTCAGAACGCTCAATGGTAAAGGACATGCTCTGAATCACTGTCCAAATATCAATATTCTGAAAATTGTATTTGGCTGTGGAACTATAAAAGTATAAAAATGGCACTTAAATTGGAGGACTTCAAACATCATTTAAGAACTGGGCCGTGTTGGTAGAAATGTGTGACCTTTGCAAGGAATATGTTGAGGAAGACAAAACACCATTGGACAGTAGAGATGACAGTGACAGGACATGGAAATTTAATCTGTTCTGTCAGGATGCTAGGGAGGAATACTGTCACCTCACAAGTGGATGTCCTTGGCAGCCCAAAAGATAGGCACTCACATGACAATGAAGCAGGAACCCTGGGTTCAATCCCCAGACAGTAGGCTATGATATACTTTTAATACTTACTTGTAAGAAGCTGTGCGAGTAGGGGCTGAAGGGTACTGGTGCTAGTTGATGGAGAGGGAGGGTTTGGGGTTATCAATGACAGGGAAGTAGCAAGGGTGGGATCACTGGCATGAGACACTAGAGGAGGTGGATGCTGGCGCTGTTGTCCACTAACTGACGCCAGTGATGAGCCGCTCCTTGAGCGATTACGCTGCTTCAGTTGGTTGTACTGTAACATTGTCAGTTCAACAAACTTATTACAGTCTATATCAGAGCTTTACTCTGGCAACACATTACCTGAAAATTGCTGGCTTTTTCCAGGCTGTAATTCTGTCCGATTGTCAGTATGGTCATCAAAACAGTGGAAGGGATGACGTGTTAACCTCACGCCTGGCATAGTGAGACCAACAGATGAATAATCTCCAAACACTTCGACCTAAGAAGATGATTTTTCTATTGGTGCCGCTAAATAGAAGAATCATAATGGATATTCAAGGAAGATGTGCCCTTAAGTATAAACTTTTTGGGGAGGGGGGAGTTAGATGAGTATGTCTGCAAATACATGGCAACTAATACCAACTTGAATATTATGACAGAAGAAGCAAACGGCTCCAACTTCCCTCGAGACAAAACCCCTGTGTATATTTTCTCTATCATGATGGCAGTGTGAGTTCAAAAAGATTTATACACTGTTCGAAGAAGTACAAACAGTTAAAAACTGAATACAAATGCCTGTTAACTGTGTAATACAAATTTTATAGTGAAAGTTCTGTTGTTAAGGACCCAAAGGTTCATCACTGTCACAATAAAAGCCTAACAATGGACAATACCCTGAGTAAATCTATTCTAAACGACATCATCAGATACATTTCCTGAGACCAATTTCACCTTATCATCTTAGTTTTTGTCCCCTATTTGGGCTAATGTACTGAAGTCTCACAACATTTCTTCTTTAAATCATGGGTTTCACTTACACATCTGTACTGCCTGGTCTATTTATCATATCAGCAGTGAGCAAACAGCATAAAGCACAGGTTTTTGTTCTTCCTTTACTCAAATGTTTCTCAGATCTGTGGCTCCAAGTTTGCCTCATTCATCCATTACCTCTTTCCTTCTCAACACATTCTTTTATGCATAGGTCTTCTTCCATTTTTGTTTTGCCTGCTTGAGCAAATATTTTACATATGTATCTGAACCCTGTGTGCTGTAAATTTTTCAGAATTTCTTTTAATGGTTCAATAGATATATTTTCATATTGTTTAAATTCAATCTTTTCCATTTATCTTCTTTGATTCTTTCAAAAATATCAAATTTACATTTCCTGTAATTGGCTCAGATGTTTAGTTGTCAAGTTCCATGATTTACAACTATATGTAAATGTAACAACACAAGTTAATTTAAAAAATGAAACACTTCCATTCATCTCCCACCCTTAAACCCACTTCTCTAATATTCATATTACCGCCAGCCTCAAATCTCATCCTTGGTCTTCCAATCATTCACTTTCCAAGAGATTTTTCTCACAAAAATTCAGTATGCATTTGTTGTTGCCGCAATCCAAAATATGTAGGATCCATCATAGTTTCGTATCTCACCATCCAATCAATAACTGATAACACGTGTACATCACAATTACTTTATATCTCATTCCAAACATTCTCTTGAGCAATATTTTACAAAAACTTGTAATATATGTTCTTCCATCACATTATGAGACTGTTTCGTAAGTATTCAAAATAAGTGGCGAACATTTTCTATAACACACACATATTTTGGAAAGCAAATGAATGCCAACAATATCTAAACATTTAAATTAAATAATGACAAGCAAAAAGGATTTAGTCTTTTAATTTCATTATAAATTTTTTGCCCCATTTTTTCCAGGTGGTATCAGATACACATCTTCCTTAGTTCAGTTCTCGTGTAGTCACACTCAGAAACATGCATTACTGACATAAGACAGAACGCACACATATGCAACAGAGCAGTTATGCATTTCAATTAGACGGGTAAAGAGATTATGTTCTTTCGACTTTTGGCAAACTGTAGACACATTTCATGTGATCTGAGTTGTGGGGATTTTGGACCTTGTCCATCGTCTGATGTTATAAAACACACAACGTTTCACATTAGCAACACACTTTGTGAAACACAAAAACATTTCTTTGTTAATGCACACAAGCACACGTTAATGTGGATTCATTTTAACTAGACAAAAGTTGCAAATGCTGTGGTAAATATGAAAAAAAAAAAAAACAAACTATATATGCACTGTTTACACGAAATTTCTTGAAGATCAATTGTAATATTATCATCTTGGTTTTCGAAATGATGATACAGTGGTTTCCTCACCAAAGTTTGTGTACTTCTTATTTCTTGCTATATGTCTACGTCAATAAAATTTCCTTCATTTAACTAACCTACCAATTTTATTAGACTTGTATAAACTGAAGTTATGCGTTATATCCTTACTCATTTACCACACTTCTCTTTTGTCTGGATATTTTCCAAGATTTTTGTTTTTAATTATTCATAAAATAAATACTTTTTTTCAGGGTAAGAGATATCTCAATGACAAAAACGGTGGGAAAAATATATGTTTTATGTATCTTAATATTTGTTTTAATAAGTAGACAAGTCACCCCTTATATAATACATATGTGGAACTAATATAATTAGCTTCTTTCAAAGAAAAAGAAGCCAATTCTAAATAAACACTTTTGACATGATTAGCGCACAAGTTTTCCCACAAGCTTCACCTCAATAACATCTGGGTTGATATTAATATGACATTTTTTAAATGGGTTGTGACATGAAGATCACCCATTTCTCTGAAATGAATGACAATACTGACAATCAGAAACCTTATACAGCAATAAAACAGTTTAAAAAAATTATTGCCAAACAAAATATGACAGTAACACTAATGCAGTTTGTACATACAAATATCAGGTAAGAAAAACAATTGTAATAATACATTAAATAAAAACTGCCTTCTCCAGGGCATGTGTCCACAGAATCACTAATGTAGGAGAGACATCATCGGGTCTCATTGCCCTGATGATGGAGGCAGCAAGGACCTCTGAAATGACGGCAAACTTCTACCAGACAACACAGGGCTGCAACCCAGAAGACAGCCATCTTTGTACTCACCACGATGAGAACCTCAAATCCTATTTAATATTCTGCGTGTTACATTTCATTTCATGCCATACTTAAAATGATCCATGAAACTTTAAGTCTTATAGGCTTTTTTTTAATTTCAGTGGTGCAACATTTATGAAGTTCAGTTGTCAATTTTTGTTTCTTCTATCGGACAGTGAATGCAAGTCATAGTTTTCTCATTTGCACAAAAGTTTTTAAGTTCTGTATTAATAATAATGTGTTACCTTTTAAGTCTGTTCGTAACTAAAGGTTGCGCTTGCCAAATATATGCCTATCAGAATCCCTGAATTCGATATTTGGAGTTATACTAAAATTCGTTCATACATTACAATTTTGGTTAAAACTGGACAACAGTAATGGGTACTTTACACGATAATCAACATTTGTTTCCACACACAGATGAGACTGGAGGAGAATTCCTGCATGGGGAATTACCAATTGGCCACACAATCACGCGGAGAAATCCCCCGGGGAATTTTTTATGATGATGTCATGACCCAGACATGTGCCAAGAGACTCCATGGATTTAAACTGTTATTTATTTGTTTCGATGAATGTCAAGCTATTTATGTGTTTTTAGTTAGTTATAAAAATCTTAATAACGCTACCTGCATTCATATGATTATAGCAACTACGCAGAAGGTAGCAAAACATGCTAGCTGTGACAGTCTATACATAATAAGGGAACTAGCACGTAAAACCAAATCCCCATCAGGTTTATATGGAGAGCACAAAACATCTGTAAACTTCACAAATGCACATCTGCGGTCAAAAGAACACGGTACAGGACCACAAAAACATGCAGACCATACATAAAAAATCATGGTACTTACTTTGGGCATCACAAATGCATCATCCTGCAGTCCAGGTAGACTGTTGGACCTAAATGATGGACTCTTAAGAGTGGGTGATGCCAATGACTGACGAAGATTGGGCGGCTCTGAACCAGGTGTGGGACTGTGTGACGCGGCCACTGGAGAGGATGAGAGACGAAAACTCGGGAAGCCAGCCTGCTGTTGGTGATTAGTCTGGTGATATGGCTGCTTATAGCTCTGAGAGAGAGCATAATTCGTAAGTTGTGGGGTTGGCGGAGGGTTTAAAGGGGGTGAATGACAAGGAGAACTGGGTGAAACTTGATCACCCATATTGAAGGCTTGGTACTGTGCTGGCGAACAAAGAACCACCTGTTGCTGCTGCTGTGGTGTACCAGATGGCTGTTGAAATAATGTATTAGACTGCTGTGGCATGGGCGGTGGTGTTGGCTGTGTTTGTTGCTTCTGTTGCTGTTGATGAGTTCGCTGCGATGAACGAAGACAGCGGACCTTTCCTACTGCTGGAACTTCTTCATACGTTGTCTGGCCAGCAACTGTCAGAAGTCAAAACAAAAATAAATATTTCTTTACCAACATTACTGCTGTCAATACCAGGCAATGTAATGTATCTACTATTTTCACAGAATGAGGACCAAAGTTTCAGCAATACCTGTGACAGCCACATCATAACATCACTTATGAAAAGCCTACATTAATTCAATTTAGAGCATTTATTGGACCAGATTACTTGTGAGTTCTCTGCATGGGGATGATATCCATACTTTTCCTGTACTTTTCAAAAACACTGCCTTGTATATGTCCGTCTTCTGGGTTGTTGCACTGTGTAGTCTGGTAGAAGTTTACCAATCTTTCAGAGGCGCTTTCTACCTCCATCGCTCTGATGACGGGCAACTGACAACAGCCATTTTTTTAAACAGCTATCATACTACCTGGTTATTCCATGCTCTGAGCAGATTATGCCAAGTGCACCTATAAACAGCACTAGGGAACTCAGCTAGAAAGGAAAAGAAATAAATAAAAAATATGTTTCAGTACGACAAACGTACCCAGCTGGAAGGCACTGGGACCAGAAGGCTGGAAGCTAGTGTCCGTTTCTGTTTGAGCAAAGATGGTGGCAGTGTACTGCAGTGGACTGCCCGTGGGCGGCTGCTGGAGTTGTGGCTGCACAATGGGTTGAGGCTGCGACACCTGTGCCTCAGACACTGTGGTTTGTTGCTGGATGCCCATGAGATCCAATCCCACGCCCCTCCCACGAAATATGTCATCTGGTATATACTCCTCAGGGACAGATGGTAGTTTTGCACTTAGTAAATCTGTGTAAAAGAGTTTAGAGAAATCAAGTAATGATGCAAATCTACACATTTTTCAAGTGTGATTACCTCACTAAGAAACCAATTCTCTTGTCGTCATCATCATCATCATCATCATCATCTGTGGCTCTACAACCCAGTGTGGGTCTTGGCTGCCTCATTTTGGAGGTTACTTAATCTATTTAGACATTTGGTAGGAATCTTTTGGACGAGTGAACACTAGATCGCAAGGCCTCTACCTGTACACAGGACAGCACGATACAACATCCATGCCTTGCGTGGGATTCAAACCCAAAGTCCCAGTGTCCAAGTACACAAGACCAATACCTCAGAGTTCATGGCCACTGTGACTGTCAATTCTCTTGTAATTTCACAAAATAACTTAGTGATTAACACTCCACTGACTTACAGATTTCATGGATAATAAAATCAACATCTTCACTGCAAAAGCACAAGTTGAATCTTAGTAATACTAATGGTATAATGGAGTTCAGATGTCTCTTTTGTAAGAATCTATTGAGAGCAACAGGTAGGAAAAGTAACTTCATCTGAAACAGCCTGATAGTTAAGAGCCATGACTTCAGTCCCTCACATCATCTTGTCTAAGATTACCTCACTACATGCAAGCGATCTTTACAAAATTTATCCTTGCCTTGAAGGGGTTCCAAGGTGTCCATAAAGTCTTCAAGATTTGGCTGGAGTTGAACTAGGCTGGGTTGAATGAAGTCTGCGATACCACCAGCATTACGAGCTGCAATAAGATGAAATACATCATTATCTTCTTTCATTCAGGTCCTAACTGCAACAGCAAGCATCCATGTTAATACGTATTTGTTCCCACATACAGAAACATCAATGCTATATGACCAATACTGTCGCCATCAAGCAACCTAACAACAAATAAAAGCGTGATATTCAAATTTGTAAATTTGTCTTACACATGTTAACTGCTTTATTACCTGACTAGCTACAATACAAATGAGATTAAGTTGGCAAGTGACAACTGTCCCCACTTAATGGTGCCTGGACCTTGTCGAGGTGGTGGTGGGGCTTGAGTACCTCAGAGACCCCAAGAGCTACTGGTGGGGCCTCCCTAGCCAGATTGGTCAAGGGGGAGAGGTCAGACTAAGACAGGTACCCTGGTCCTCCAGGTTGGGGGTTGGTCGCAAGGCTAACAACCTTGCACCATAAAAAGGAAGATGTTTCAAAACCTCGATCAAAGCCTCGGACAGACGGACATAACAGAGGACCGAATGGAAGAAGAGAATTGAGGAGGCCATGGAGAGAAGAAGAAGAAGCGACAACTGTGCCATAGCACAGTCGCCGCATGATGAGAGGTCCACCAATCAGTATCAGTCAGATATAACTTCGGATTTCAGGGATGAGCCACGTCAAATATTGAGAATTATTGAGTGTTTTGGCAGACGCCGCTACTGCCATTGCCAGGGTGAGCCACTACACATTCGCCCTTATGATGGAGACTGCGATGACAGACAAGTAGTTCTAATAGCGTGATGTGCAACAAACTAAATGAAGTAAACCTACATAAATACCAAATCAGACTAATCAACAAACTAATAAACTTCAGTATAAGTTTGAACTTTAAGATGTTTATATTTTTTATGTGAAGACTGTATATTGTAATAACACTTTCTGATGTCTAAAAGGCCTCATGACAAAAGTTCATGGGCTGCAAGATTGAGAAACCTGGAATTTAGCAAATTTTTAAGAACATTTATGAGATCTCGTAGAAACTAGTGTTAGTGAGACAAAATACTCTGTACTGGGATAAGACATTCACACATTCTAGAATAGAGTGATAGTTATATTTATAAGAAAAACAGGCCCCTCTAAATCAATAATTATAACATTCAGAAAAGCAATGTATGCTGCTTACTTATTTCACGTGGGTCTGGAAAGGCAAATGGCTGATTGGCTGAGATAGTAGAAAAAAGTGTGTCTGACATGAATTCCATATAGTCTTCATCCACCATCATGGAGCCCATTGAGTGAACACTGTCGTTGCTGTGTGGCTGCCAGTCGAACATGTCTGTTATCTGCAGCAAAATTCAAATATGCCCCTTTTATCATCACGATTATACTCATCATTCTGCGTACCTGTAAGCCTTTCGTAAAAGAATAACAAGATGCAATTCTTCCAACCTTTTACAGTCCTTCCAGAGCATCGCCTTACCTTCTGCCGACAGTTCGGTTTCAATAATCTGGTATTTCTGAGGTAGCCATGGTACCATTCGCCTTGGACAACTGATATCCCACTCAACTAAAGCAAATCCTGCTCCCTTGCAATATTCCAGGCCTTCTCTCTTTGCTATTCTTTTACTGTTAACACCCAAGTCATTAAATACATACCATGTCATTGCCATCTTTGGACGACCAGCCCATGAACTTGTTGCGGTAAAACATTCGCCACTTTTTGTATTCAGCTGTGACTGCCGCTAGTTTGCGCTTCCAATATTTTCCTTCCAACACCACAGCCTGAAAAGATAATGCACATCTATTAATGCACGAAATAATTCTTCTGCGTCAAACAAAATGGAAGCCTCGCTGCATTCCTAAAAATTATTTAATTAACCGACACTCTTAAAACATGAAAACTTCAGTTTTCAGGAATGAGCCATACTGAATGTTGTATGTTACCCAATGTTTCAACAAATACTGAAGTTGCCATCTTCAGGGTGAATATGTATTGGGGGGAAGTCTTACACAGAAGAGACGGTAGGTGGTGATTGACAGAACAGAGGAGTGGGCTGGTATCCAGTCGATAAGAAACACGTGACTGAAGAAAACAGGTTATAATAGTTTTTAAAGGCCACATGGCGAGGATAATTGGTGATAAAGGAGGTTATGGGCGACCACATGACTAGGAAGGGAGGTGATGTAAAATTTCAATAACCAAGTTGTTAGGAGAAGCGGTAACAAGAAGGATTCTGGCGACCTTGTGGTAGGAAGCAGTGGTGACAGAATAAGTTTCAGCAGCCACATAGCTACTGGAATGTTTGCCAAAATAATATAAACTTACGAACATTAGACGTGGCTTATCCCCAAAAGCTGAAATTATACATTGAACTCCAGCTGCAGAAACCTACAAACAAGAATCTAAAAATATGGTTCAAATTTTCAGAAATTTTAAGCAATTACCTTCACTTTATGTACAAGCAACTATTACTATAACAGGATTTCAATACTGTGGATCTGTGTGATATTAAATGTGTATGTAAACGTCTTTTCATGTGGTATCTATCAAATTTGTGGTGCGTGGTATCTATTCAGAAGTAGCCAATATATCTTAAACTGAAGTTGATTAAATTTTTGCCAAATTTGAATGCAGAGGTGAACCAGAAGAATACATGTGGAGAGAGAAACTTGCCCCAGTAAAAAATGAATAGGAAGTATCAGCAGAATAGTAACTGACATGGGAAACCTGCCCTAAAAATAAACTAATCTGGAGTATCCACAGCTGGAAGCTGCTTGTCTCACGCTGTCCACCATATATTCCATGTGGACTAGCCTGGAATGACGCTGTAGTAAGGAACTGGACGGCAAGAAGTATGACACGGGCCAGTACCACCACACTTTATGACAAAAAAAAAGTGAAACTTATACATTCAGCTTTTGGGTGATGGCACAACCCGAGCAACGTAAAAAGTAACATCATCTGAAAGATTAACAGACACATTTCGACTAACTGTTGCGGAAGCCTTAGAAGAAGAGCCGTTTGTATCTGGTCCAGACTGGTTTCATCTGATTGTCTGCCAAGATCAGACAATGAATAAAAATCTGTGAGGCTTCTCAATCAGAGAGAAGAGACTTCACAAGTGCAGTGACTCACCTCAGGTTTGTCGTGCATGTTCACATCCAGTGGAGACGCAAACTGACACACCAGCGTGTTCTGTTTCCTGATGACTGTTAAAACACATAAAGAAATAAATTATTACCACTATGCTGAACATCACATTTATATGTAGTTCAACCATTTTAGTGTCACAGTTCCATGTTACATGCTTCCGCTGCCACCACAGCGCGGCATGGCGCATACTCAGGAAAATACATTCATATATGAAGGGTAGCCTACAATGTACTGAATAAGCAGACGTGGACAGCTTGATACAGATTGGTCCTGGAGCTCGGTGATTGAGTGGTGGATAACAAATGTTTACTTGAAAACAATCAGGATGTTATGAAATGTACCACACAGCCTCAGGCCTCAGACTTCGACAGATTTTCCTAACCTAAGGTGTAGGAAACGGACATGAGATTTTAAATGTTACGTATCTCTACAGATCAGATTAACTGAAAACAGTAGAGGAGAATTAGCGCAGTAAAGGTCACATGGAAGAAGAGAGGTTAATGAATCAGTATAAAATTATACATTTTTCTACGGAAATGGAAATACCAATCATTACTTAAAGACAGGTTCTTCACACACGAGGAAATAACATCAGTGGTTAAAAGGGTACAGTCTGTCAGTGGGATGGTGTCGTACATTATACCAAGAGTTCATTAATTTGTAAATCCTTTGTAGGATCTGAGGTTTCCACGGCGGTGAGTCTGAAGATGGCTGTCTTCTGGGTTGTTGCGTCG